>JASAMZ010007122.1:0-27877 GCA_030248115.1 Linhomoeus sp. GSCO2_2 | reverse complement strand
GTGCCCCGACAACTCGCTCGCTGGCTTACCAACCAGTTTTTTCGCCGCGCCTCAGCGCGGCGAGGTGTACATATGTCGCATCCGGACGGCGCAATCCTCCAGAATGTGCAATATTGCACGATCTGGAGGGGTGCCCCTCCAAACTGCGCAATATGGCGCGTTCTGGAGGGCAGCCCCTCCAGAACGTGCAATCAGCTGCCAGAACGTTGAATTCTTTAACTTTTACGTTTAATTCTTTTACCAGGAAGTTGATTCCTTCCATATCAGGCTATGCTTAGGCTCGCCCTGCGCCCAGAGGCGGATCACAAGAGTCTAGTCGGCGTCGCAGTCTGGCGGGTCAAAGCTTAGACTTAACGCGACCGGTAACCGACTTCAGGGCGCGCGGAGCGCGCCCTGAAGTTGGTGGTCGCGCTAAGCCTCAGTTTTCGACCCGCCAGGCGCGACGTCGACAGAGTTTTAGTGCAAACTGCAAGTGGGATGAACACTCCTCCATCTAATTCACCTCCTGCTCAGGCCAGCTGTGGCCCGCCGACCAGAGATTGCGCGGTTTGGAGGGGCAGCCCTCCGGAACGCGCCATATTGCGTAGTCTGGAAGGGAAACCCTCCAGATTGCGAAATCAGTCTGGATTGCGGAAAGTGGGTGCAACATATATACGGTTGACAATGTCTGTCTGTGTGTCCGTCCGTCCGTCCGTCCGTCCGTCCGTCCGTCCGTTCGTGCCACCGAAGTAAAATGTGTGACATACAGGGTTTTTTTTAGGTGACCACATTTTGTTTTCGAATAACTTTTGCAAAGGGCAAAGAAAATACGTGAAACTTGGCACAAATATTGACCTATGTGTAAGGCTTTTGTTACAAATTGAGTTCGTCGAAATTGGTTTGCCCGTTAGCAAACCGCGGCACGTCCCGCAAGAGCAGTCATTTCGCCGATCTTGGCGTCTTTGGCTCACTATAACTTGAGCCAGATGAGAGATATTGAGACGCGGTTTGTACGGTTAGAAAGCTGAGATAAATAAGCTTTAATTTGGTTTATTGACGACAAGAAACAATGGACAATCCGGTAGAAAAAGGCAAGTCGTCCGGGGGACGCAGTATACTCCACAAATTTGAACTCCTACGCACGGTGACTCCTCTGCTGTTGTGGCCTCCTGACACTCCCAATCGGAAAACTAATGCCGAATTCGTGATCTACATCCCAGAATACCCCAGAATCAACATACAACACCCCTAACTTCCTATGGACTCGCAGAAACGAAATTCTGCAGTTGGGGTACGGTAGCATGCGATTTCGTAATAGGTACGTTCAAACATTATCTAAACGATAAACGAATGCCAAATTCGTAATCAGCGCCCCCGAAAACCCCGAAATCGAGTATAATATTGCAAAAGTCGACCGGACACCCACAATTCAAACCGACGCGGCAGGGATACTGTAGCCTCGAAAATTTTTCCAAACCACTTTTCTAGACCAGATTTAAGCGTAGAATCGTTTGAAACCACTTTTGGAACGATTCGGCAACGCATTCGAGCGCTACAAACGCCGAAACACAAAAATCGCAATTTTCGACCCAGGAGTCAAAAGAGTCGCAGTGTAAGAAAGTTTTTTGTGTTTCGGCCGATTTTCTCCGTTCATGGCCCATTCGATAGAGGACATCTGGGAAGGAGCACCAAGAGTGGTCTCGCCGCTCTAGCTGCTACCTAGCTCGCACAGCAGCTCGTCAAAGTCGACCCAGGGCCAAAAATGGCGAATTTTTCAAATTTGGCGCCAAAATGGGTCCCGCAGCGATCCAATTCATTTTTTCCACCCTCGGCCCTATCGAGTACTACAACATATCAAAAGATAGTATATACCATTATATGCAACTTTTTCGAGTTCTACCTTGTTTAACCCATTTTCCAGTACTTTGAAAATTTAAATTTTTGAATTTCCCGCCAACGGGGTCCCGGAGCGTGACCCCGTTTGGTGTCCACCCTGCCCACCCACTAGGCCTACCCAACGCAAAAGACCGTTTGCAAATCGGCCGCTTCACGCGCGAGCTACATCCGTTGCAATTTTCCGCGTTTCGCGCACAAACGCTATATACTCCACACTTTTTTGTGGAGTATAAAACAAGCTGTTTTAAAAAAGTTGAGTTGTTTTATTAATACAGAGTGGTTTGTGAGTGTTTTAAAGTGGAAGAGTAAAAGAGTGGATACTTTTGTAAAGTATTTCGAAGCCTTTCCGATATGACGCGCGCCCGCCCGGAGTCCACTATTCATGCGCTACTTCTGACACGCTCCTTTCTGAGGGGTTCTTGCAGGGCAACATTGGGATCGCCCGGGATTAATTATTTTTGCAGACAAAGTTGTTCGTAAGACAAGGGTTTAAAAAAACAAAAGTATTTCTTTAGGAATGACCGTTCAACAACTGCCTCAACGTAAGCTTTCAAACGGTCGAACGAATGCCGCTCTACAACGTAAGACGAGCGAGTTAGGGCCCATTTGCTGTTTGAACCTTTGGGTTACTGTAGGTCGCGATATTCAAACTTTTCAGTTTCGACCAATAGAAGAACAAATGATCAGTGAGTCGAGAGCTATCCAACCAACCCAAGATCGTCTCCGTACGACGCACGCTGAGCGAGTTAGTGCGATTTCTGCGTTAAAAACGTGAGAATGTCGCTTTTCGTGTTGCGTGTTTGCGTAATTAACAAAAGGTTTAATGCCAAACGAAAGAGCACGTCGAGACCTTTTAGTTGACCTATCGCACGCCGCTCTACGACGCAAGACGAGCGTGTTAGAGCCGTTTTTATATTTAAACCTTCGGGTTACTGTAGCGCGCGCAATTCAAACTTTTGAATTTCGAAGTCTCTTAGCGACATTACCAGTGAGTCGAGACCTTTCCGTAAAGCCCAAGATCGCCTTCCTACGACGTTCCAACGCCGAGATCTGAGAGCGTAACGAACGAACGGACGGACGCACGCACGCACGGTAAGCTCTCGTAGGGGTTCGCCCGGCTGAGGCCGGGCGAAAAAAGTGTGGAGTATATAGCGTTTGTGCGCGAAACGCAGTAATTTTAACCGGATGGCGTTCGCGCGTGAGGCAGCCGATTTGCAAACGGTCTTTTGCGTTGGGTAGGTCTAGTAAGGGGCCAGGGTGGAAGACCAATGGGGTCACGCTGCGGGACCCCGTTGGCGGGAAATTCAAAAATTTAAATTTTCAAAGTACTGAAAATTGGGTTGGGCAAGGTAGAACTCGAAAAAGTTGCATATAATGGTATATACTATCTTTTGATATGTTGTAGTACTCGATAGGGCCGAGGGTGCAAAAAAAGAATTGGATCGCTGCGGGATCCATTTTGGCGCCAAATTTGAAAAATTCGCGAATTTTGGCCCCGGGTCGACTTTGACGGTTTGCGGTGCGCGATAGGTAGCAGCTAGACCCGCGAGACCGCTTTTGTTGCTCCTTCCCAGATGCCCTCTATCGAATGAGCCATGAACGGAGAAAATCGGTTGAGACACAAAAAAGTTATCTTGGTGGAACTTTTTTGACTCCAGGGTCAAAAATTGCGTTTTTCGCGTTTCAGCGTCTGTAGCGCTCGAATGCCCTGCCGAATCGGTTCAAAAGTGGTTTCAAGCGATTCTAGGTTGAAATCTGGTCCAGAAAAGTGTTTTTGGCAAATTTGCAGAGCTACAGTAACCCTGCCGCGTCCATTTGAATATTGGGTGTCGGGTCGACTTTTGCGATATTATACTCGATTTTGGGGTTTTCGGGGGCGCTGATTACGAATTTGGCATTCGTTTAGCGTTTAGATGATGTTTAAGCGCACCTATACGAATTCGCATGCTACCGTACCCCAAGTGCAGAATTTTGGTTCTGCGAGTCCATAGGGAGTTAGGGGTGTTGTATGTCGATTCTGGGGTATTCTGGGATGTAGATCACGAATTCGGCATTAGTTTTGCGATTGGGAGTGTCAGGAGGCCACAACAGGAGAGGAGTCACCGTGCGTAGGCGTTCAAATTTGTGGAGTATACTGCGTCCCCCGGACGACTTGCCTGGCCTTGGTGTTGGCAGCCCGCATTGTGAAGTTTGTGGTAACCTACCAATAAATGTCGCTGCAAAGTTGCGCGCATTGTTCACGCACTTGTCTGGGGCTGCAATCTGCGAAACATTCTACAATCTACAGGCTCAGGCTAAAGTGTCTGTACTTGTGAGCGTGAGCACAATGTGTACCGCACCCACTGCTCGCGTCCTACGAGGCGCGGTCCATTGCAAATGCTCCAAATTAAAATGCAGATCCATGATTACCTGGCTACGGTGCACAAGAGATATCCAGAACTGGTGCGCATTTGGACAATCGGGAACTCGACTGAAGAACGGCCTATTGTCATTGTCCAAGTTCGTTATTTGCATATTGTAGGGGTTCAATTTGAAAGTTGTAGATACCGTTTCCAATGCCGCTTAATTGTTTAGATCGGTTTGGATAGCGAAAATTCCAATTCGACGAAACCGAAAATTTGGGTGGACGGCCTAATCCACGCCAGGGAGTGGCCGTCGGCACAAGTGGCGCTGGGTTTTGTGGACAGAGTAAGATACTGATATACTAATTAACGTTGATTGTTTAGATTGTTTTGGCGTCTTTTAGTTGGTCGACCTTTACAAAGCTGGATCTGGCGATGACCGTTTCCTGCTGACGCAAGTAGACTGGATAATCGCGCCTGTGCTAAACCCCGACGGATATGTCTACTCCTTTGAACACGGACGCGACTTGAGGGTACTGTAAAGAATCGATTGTGTTCAAAACATAAAAATTCAGTTTTTAAATTAGACTTTCAGCGACGTTTCTGGCGTCGAAACCGCTCAAAGGCCAACTGCCATCACAGCGAAGTGCTGAAGAGAACGAGATGCTGTAAGGGAGTCGATCTCAACAGGAATTTCGACTTTTTCTGGGATGGTAATAGACAGTGTAGAAAGCGACGACAATGACGATGGCAGCGACGACGATCGATTTGCAGAAGTCGATGGCAACACGAGTGACAACCCATGCGTTCAAAACTACCACGGTCCATCCGCCTTTAGCGAGCCAGAAACCCAGGCTATTCGAGACTATTTTCTGCCCAGAATCAGCGAAATTAAGGCGATGATTAATCTTCATACATACGCCCAAGTGTGGCTCTTGCCATATGGGCATAAGCCGCGCACTTATCCGGACAACATCAGAGAGCTGGTTCGGAATTTGATTTGTAATGAGCAAAATTATCTGCTATTGATAAAACTTTAAAATTTGACACTTTTAGGTCGATTTAGCACATGAGGCCGTGAGAGCGCTCAAGAGCAAGTACAACACGCACTACACGGTCAGCACCGGGCCGGATCTATGGTGTTAGTCTCCAAAGGCCTTTCAATAGAAGGAAAAGGTCCTGCTAGGCAACTCTACCTCTAGTCGCTTTAGACAACGCGACGGGGCTCTTCACCGACTGGGCAACGATGAAAGGCGTTCCGTTTGCCTATACTGTGGAACTGAGGTCAGTGCACACTGCATGCGCGCGCGTCTGTCAGGCAGATACGCGCATGATGTGAGTGCGTGCGTGAGTGCGTTCATCATGCTTACGTTCGTGCGTGAGTGAGCACGTTTGTTCGTGCGCGTCAGTGGGCATGTGACGCTCTCCAATTTCAGTCCACGTCTGCTGTCGGGGGGCATGGAAGGCTTCGTCATCGACACCGAGTCTCTGCCTCTAATGATCAAGGAGACATTCGCCGCCGCCAAAGTGATTGGACACTACGTTAGACGGAAGTATTATCACTAGTGAACCGAAATACGTAGATCGTCTATCTAGTTAGTTACCATGGATCTGTCTATTTGTCGTCATCACACGGTGTTGATGACTCGTCGACTGCTCAAGTGGATGTTTACAACGTGTTTTTGTCTGGCGATGAACAGCTAAACAATACAGCACAACAAAGGCTGTAAACATTCGTCTGCATTAAATGCCCTGTAAGTGTGAAGGCAAGGGGTAAAGGCAAACCACATCGTTGCGAGCTTGACAATTCTCCAAGATTAAACTGGAAAGATGTTTTGCAAAGATGGCGTTTTCGCTTCGCTTGCTTTGCTTTCGCTCGTCGCAGTTTGCGTCGTCAGCGCACAAGAGACGGCTGAACCCGGACTCAAAATTCGACTGACGAAGAAAACGCTGGCAGAATTGGAGAGGGTGAGCTTAGCATTTGTTGCCTTAAGAAATCATTTGCAACGTCGGCTACAGTACGCCAAATTGCGTCCAGGCCGGCGACGACTTTCTGGAGCGCATCCTGACGCGCCGCCTGTGGGAAGAGGGAAGCAAAGTGCATCACTTCGTAAACACCACCCTTCCCACCTATGGGATCTTCACTCAACCTCAACTCAGTCAAATTCTGCTGGTCCGCTACGACAAAGGTTAAGAGTCGAGACGTATAGCTGTACCTAGGTTGTAGGCGTTAGAACGCAAAAGAAGACCATTTGCGTACATACATAACATTTGAAGTGAAATAGTGTATTTCACTATGACTTCGTGACTATTCCCATGGACACAGCGATCATAAAGCGAGCTTCATCCATCATGTTCGCGAAAGCGCAGCGCAGTCATCTTGCATTTAGGCGATGGCTTCAAGTTGAACTTCGAGGCCCCTAACAAGTTGTCCGTGAAACATGGAGGTCTGTCCGCCGTTCTTGACGTTGCCGTCAAAGACGACGGGGAATTTTTGGCACCGGTAAGCTGTATATATGCACTGCAAATCCGGATTTTAAGAGGGGGGGGGGGGGTGGCGTGGGGGGGGGGGGTTCAAAAACCGAGGGGGGGGGGGTGGCAAAATGACCTAAAAAATTGTCAAAAACGTGAGGAAAATTTGCAAAATGGCGGCGGATACGGTAGATGTCGCCTTCTACAGTGGCCTTCCTTAGATCGGCGCGAGAGTGGAAGTGGGCGATCTGAAGGCGAGTCTGAAACTGAGTCTGTGGACAACGGAGAGCGGAGTGCCACAGTTGACGAAGGAGGAGTGTTCCATAAAGATTGGCAACCTCTCCGCAACTTTCAGAGGTGTCTGCTTTATTATGACCTACATTACTGTATGTACATCCAGAGTTGCGCAGAAACCACATAACCAAAGAAATTTATGAGACCTGCAGGAGACGGGAAAATTGGCACATTTCTTCAAATCCATCGCAAATTTCCTGCAGCTTAGGAAGCCCTTTGTTATTGGCACATAAAAAACTTTTGACTGTTGTCTGTCGAACGCAACAAACCGCGTCAAAGAAGTTGCAGCGTTGTGAAATATATTCAAATTCAATCTCGGGGTAGTTTCTCTGAAACACCCGTTACTTGCAGCATACGTCTGTGCCTCTGTTTCAGGCTATCGACCGGAGAAGAACGAGCTCTACAATCGAAATGCCAGGGCGAAACTGGTGACGGCAAAGGCTTTTGCCGAAGAGGTGGGGGGACACTGCCAGCAGCTCATTTCGTTTTGATAAAGTTTTACATCCACTCACACATCGTCCACTATTGCGACTGTTGACACATTCCAGCAGCTGTGTCCTCAGCTGTCGATGGCGTTGATGAAGCTGAACGAGCTGCTGGTCAGAGTGGGCTGCGACCTTCCCGCCATCTCAGACGAATTGACGCTGTCTCTTTGTCTCGCACGACCGCCCACGTATGTTCCAACGAATAAATAGCATCACTACACCTACATGCGTTGCACTACATATGCACGTCTTTACAATCTCTTAACCTGCTGTTCTTCAGGTGGACCTGTGCGGATCTAATGGCATCCGTGCGGTTCTTCGGTACGGCCGCTAGAGAAGAGCTACAGCGGAGATCACACATCAGCAGATTCCCCGGACGATTTCATGAAGATCGAGCTTTGTTGCGCGAAGATCCGTTGCGTATTTCGGAAGTTACGCGCGATTCCCCGGTTGAAAAGATCTGCAAAATGTAAAATACGCATCGGCGCAATGCGAGTTTTCCGATTTTGACGAAATTTCAACGCATGATAGAGCTCGAAAGACGCATCCAACGCAAGTTACCGCATGCCGCTACGATGCACCGTTCACGAGTTGTGGCATGCCAAAGTTTGCGCTGCTTATTCATCCCTGTGACCCCTATGTTGAAGTTGGACAAACTTTACGCCATAACTCGTGAACGGTGCATCGTAGCGGCATGCGGTAACTTGCGTTGGATGCGTCTTTTCGAGCTCTATCACGTGCTAAAATTTCGTAAAATCGGAAAACTCGCATTGCGCCGATGCGTATTTTACGTTTTGCGGATCTTTTCAACCGGGAAATCGCGCGTAACTTCCGAAATACGCAACGGATCTTCGCGCAACAAAGCTCGATCTTCATGAAATCGTCCGGGGAATCTGCTGATGTGTCGATTTCCGCTGTAGCTCTTCTCTAGCGGCCGTACCGAAGAACCGCACGGATGCCGTTAGATTCGCACAGGTCCACCTGAAGAACAGCAGGTTAACATCCTAACTTCTGTGCCTTAATTCTACATTTTGTTGAGTAGGTGCAGTAATCCATTTGCAATACGTTTGTCATTTGTTCAGTGCAACAAAGGAAGCTTTTGAAGTTGCCTTGCAAGGCCACTTCACGAATCTCACATCCGAGTCCGTCGTCGAAAGTACTGTGAATCAACACAAATTGTCGACGTCAGAAGATTTCTCCTCCAGAATGGGTTACGCGCTGATTAGTGAAGCATTCATCAACTCAATTGAGCGACTTTGGGGAGAGAACGCGAGAAGATCAGGACAATCAGGTTATTGCTCTTTCTATGGAAGAGAGACGGAACTTATAGCGGAACTCGGGAAAATCTCTTCCTACGTTGGTCTGGGCAACGTTTCCAGTGCAAAGGGTGAGTGGTAACAGAAAGCCAATTAGTGATGGCAATCCGAAAAGTACGTACCTACCCGGTTTCTCAAAGCTGCGTACACTGAATTCATACTGACCCGGTTTATATGCGCACCCAGTTTTACTTGTGCCCGGTTCTCATCGCTCTTACTCACATGGTTTCAAGCTCAAAACAGGGTACCCAAATTCAAAATTGAGTCGGAAACTGGGAAATACCTAGTCGTCATCCTGTTACATAATACTGCACAAATTTCCATTCCTGTTCTGTGTGCCTAGTGAGATTGTAGCTTTTCTTGTTAAATGAGCTGCAACTTCACGCTCCCGAAGCCTCAAAGTCAAGAAGGAATCTTCAGTTAACTATACATACGTATGTGTGCCATACCATGTAATATTGTACGGATGGTATTGAAAGTCGAAACTACGTACATACATTAGGGCTCTTCTGGTTGTGTTGTATTAACTACAAGTTGATTTTCATTCAGACGTCTCCGTTGACATGTACGTGTTGGAGCCCACGAAATATAGCTTCCAAAAGCGATCCCCTGCCGCTGTTCCAACGGAAAACAAGATGAATTTCTCCATCACCCATGGGGAGCAGAATTGCTGGTTCTCCTGCTCGCCCAAGAAGGAAGTCCGCTTCGAGGCGGATTGGAAGTCGACCATTTCCATCGAGTTGGAGGACGCCGGCCTTCAGATGGTGGATGACTTGGCGTAGTGTGTTTCAGAGTTGAAATGTACTCGGCCCGATACAAAATATGCATACGGTAGCATAGCGATAGCGGATTCAGGGCGTCGACAGTGGTGCGTCCGCCCCACTCTCGTTAGGCAAGCAGTCCCTCATCTACCCCCCCCCCCCCCTCAGGAAAATAGGTACAGGGTCTTTTTTCAAAGTGAGGGGTCGGGAGCTCGAATAACTTTGACCCCGGTGAGCCGATTTTGATGAAACTTAACACAGTATAAATTCAATAGTACCATAGCACGTGTTAAAATTATACGAAAATCGGGCATGCGTAGCGCCTACGCTGGCGCGTTAACAAAGGCCTACTCTTTTCAGGTCGCTGGAGATGGCCGCCGTCCTGGTGATGGCGCCCTTGCTTATGCTGAGCACAGTGACGCTAAATATGCAATCTTTCAACTAAACTGAACAAAAAAGAAGCAGGAAACGCTAGCCAAACCCGCACTTTTGTCGAAAGATTGCATATTTAGCGTCACACGGTCACAGTGTTCAGCGTAACCAAGGGCGCCACAACCAGGACGGCGGCCATTTCCAGCGGCCCGAAAAGAGTAGGCCTTCGTTAACGCGCTAGCGTAGGCGCTACGCACGCCCGATTTGGGTAAAATTTTGACACGCGCTATGGTAGATATTGAATTTATACTGTTTTAAGTTTCATCAAAATCGGCTCACCGGGGCCAAAGTTATTCGAGCTCCCGACCCTCACTTTAAAAAAACCCTATACTTGTGAGGGTAGCATGTTCAGTGAAAAATTACTCCCACGGCGCTAATTGCAGGCGCTTTTGCAGCGGGAAAGCCGAAAATCGCGAAAATGTTGCCTGACGCTATTTTGAATACATTTGTGATGAAAAGGCATAACGGCGTCAAAGATTTGCGCCTACAGCGCAAAACTCTTGATGTAGTTTTGTAGCATGCTGGTATCCAAGATGGCCTCAACGGTTCTCAGCCCTCCTCCCCCCTTCCCCCCCCCCCCCCCCCCCCCCCTTCGAAAATACTGGATCATTCACGCAAGCTGAACGCTGCACAGGCTTCGTATGTCTGATCTGAACCCTTCATGTTGAAGTTTCGCGCCTTGCCAATCCATATCAAGCGTCGATCAGTGAAATGGCGTCGAGAGCACCTCACCATATGGCATATACACCAGGGAGTGTTATTGCAGATGTTCCCCAAGCTGACAGCCAAGCACGAAGGTATAACACTTGTGGTCAATAACACCCGGCCACTTTTCGCCGAGGAAAAGCGAGCTCAGGTGGAGAAAGCGTGGGAAGTCATCGCTGAGTTGTGTTGGAAACAGCTGATCAAAGGGCCTTCCGAGCTACTAGCGCTTGTTGATTTCCACGTACCGCACCGATTCTTCCAGGCAAGCAACAGTTGGTTTTGATTCGCGGTGGGCAGCGGAAAGGGGGCGGCGGCGGCGGCGGCGGCGGCGACGGCGACGACGACGACGACGACGACGGCGACGGCGACGACGACGACGACGACGACGACGACGACGACGACGACGACGACGACGACGACGACGACGACGTCGACGACGACGACGACGACGACGACGACGACGACGACGACGACGACGACGACGACGACGACGACGACGACGACGACGACGACGACGACGACGACGACGACGACGACGACGACGACGACGACGACGACGACGACGACGACGACGACGACGACGGCGACGACGACGACGACGACGACGACGACGACGACGACGACGACGACGACGACGGCGACGACGACGACGACGACGACGACGACGACGACGACGACGACGACGACGACGACGACGACGACGACGACGACGACGACGGCGACGACGACGTTGCAATTCAGCTGCGCGATTCCGAAGTGGTCACTTTGGACAAGACACTGCAGTTGGGCTCTTCCGTCAAGCTCGACGCTGGAGAGATCGCCAACTGGCTCTTCGGTCGTCATGGGCCGTTGTTCTAGCGTAATTGAAGAGTGGTTGGAACGATCTCGAATACCATGAAGAATGTTTCATTCTGTGATCCATGCCATTCTGGAATCTGGATGAAATGGTAACCGTTATGCACCACCGAACAAAGTCGCTGGCGTGGCGATGTCGCGCAAGCAGTAACCGAGAGCTAGTGCTGTGTTTCCTTGAGCCTGCTTCGCAGTGCACTAGGATTCAAACAACGAATTTTGAGTCAGTGGCAGAAGGGTCATTGTCGGTTGCGATCGCAATGCGCTCGCCAAGTTTGTCGGCGCTTCCGCTCTTCCAATTTGCAGTTGTATTTGCCAGAGATTGCGACCGGCGACAGCATCGCTTGAGAGCACTATAAGCGGTCGTTTGACACGCCTGAAGAAGAAATGATGCTTTTGGGTCAGGCAAACGACGAAATTAGTTGCTGGTGAACCAGAGTAGGCTCAGTTTTGCTTTTCTAAAGATTTCAACGTTAGAAGCGTTTCAATTCTGGGAAGTAGGCTGACCAAAGTAGTGCTTTGTATTGATGAGGTCATGCGAAGTTGGCTCAAAATATGATTACCTACATAGGGATTTGCACTACCTAGAACGTTACGACACTGTTTAATGTGTCCAGGAATAGTCAGAATATGGACTGGCAAAGCAAGGACAAAAGGTTGTGAATTATTTCTAAAAGCTAACCACTGCCAGCCAGACGCCAGCTAAGATGGTAGTGTGCCAAGGCAGGCCGATCCATTCCACCGACCAGCCACCTATGGTTGGTCCGCAAAATCCTCTGAATGACCAATGTCGCTGGAAGCTCACATGTTCGACCTCCCTCCCCCTTACTCCCTCCCTCCCGCCTACAAACACCATTATTGAGTCAAGTGTGCCAGCTACTTTCGTGTTGATAGAGTAAGATTAAAAGACGCACCCGAAGCAAAACGCGAGCAGATAAAGTCCCGACACGATCCCACTGGTCGAGCTGTCGTCTGGGAACCCGGCTTCGCTGCAAGTCTAGCAGCTATTTGCCGGTGCCCTGCAAACTCAGTGCGAACTGCAGTACCACTCACCGCGCTACGTCAATAAGCGCCTTGAAAGTCGACACGTCAAGCGGTGCGATCACAGCTCCGCCGACCACCAAAGCGACCGCGGTTGTCCACAGTGACCTGTATAGTGTAACGAATCACCGTCACAGCATCAGGGGTACCAATAGAAACTCATTTTAGTGTCAGTTTCAGTTAAAATTAAGCTGCTGGCTGAGATCCAGTTTCAGTTTCAGTCTCAGTTATGGAATCCTCGCGAGTTTCGATTCAGTAACTGAAACTGAGTTTCAGACAGAAAGTCAAAACTAATTGCTCAAAATCACTTTTGTGGGATGATATGTATGTAGTGGACAAAGAAGCGATTTCTAAACTTTGGATGGCATCCTTGCGCATTCGGACCTTAACTCGAACAAAACGTCTACATATGTAGAACAATTCAGATAGAATGTTATGAGAATCTGCTGAAATTCGGTAAAATTTGGCATTCAAATTACTGAAACTAAACTGTGAGTATCAGTTTTAGTTTCAGTTTCAGTTATGGAACTAGGGTCTATAGCCCGTGGCTAATGCGTTGCAGCTTCAGAGACCAGTGGCGCGCAGCTGACACGCTGCAGCTTCAGAGGACCGATGTCGTGCAGCTGACGCGCTGCAGCTTCAGGGACCAAAGTCGCGCAGGTGACGCGCTGCAGCTTCAGAGACCAATGTCGCGCAGCTGACGCGCTGCAGCTTCAGAGACCGATGTCGCGCAGCTGACGCGCTGCAGCTTCAGACACCGATGTCGCGCAGCTGACGCGCTGCAGCTTCAGAGACTGATGTCGCGCAGCTGACGCGCTGCAGCTTCAGACACCGATGTCGCGCAGCTGACGCGCTGCAGCTTCAGAGACCAATGTCGCGCAGCTGACGCGCTGCAGCTTCAGAGACTGATGTCGCGCAGCTGACGCGCTGGAGCTTCAGACACCGATGTCGCGCAGCTGACGCGCTGCAGCTTCAGGGACCGAAGTGGCGCAGCTGACGCGCTGGAGCTTCAGACACCGATGTCGCGCAGCTGACGCGCTGCAGCTTCAGGGACCGAAGTGGCGCAGCTGACGCGGTGCAGCTTCAGGGACCGATGTTGCGCAGCTGACGTGCTGCGGCCTCTGACAATGGTTCGGGATTGCTGGTCGCGTCAAAGGTTGGAGATCGCCGGTCCCGATGTCGCTTTGCGCCGACTGCGCTTGTCTTCGTAATCAGCAAAGAGACCGCCCGTGACAGTGGCACCTGACAAACCGACGTTTTGCGCTTCGCCTGTGCCCGTGACCCGTGCTCCGTTCTTGGTCAGAAGACAAACCGACGTTTTGCGCTTCGCCTGTGCCCGTGACCCGTGCTCCGTTCTTGGTCAGAAGACAAACCGACGTTTTGCGCTTCGCCTGTGCCCGTGACTCGTGCTCCGTTCTTGGTCAGCAGAAGACAAACCGACGTTTTGCGCTGCGCCTGTGCCCGTGACTCGTGCTTCGTTCTTGGTCAGAAAACAAACCGACGTTTTGCGCTTCGCCTGTGCCCGTGACCCGTGCTCCGTTCTTGGTCAGAAAACAAACCGACGTTTTGCGCTTCGCCTGTGCCCGTGACCCGTGCTCCGTTCTTGGTCAGAAGACAAACCGACGTTTTGCGCTTCGCCTGTGCCCGTGACTCGTGCTCCGTTCTTGGTCAGCAGAAGACAAACCGACGTTTTGCGCTTTGCCTGTGCCCGTGACTCGTGCTTCGTTCTTGGTCAGAAGACAAACCGACGTTTTGCGCTTCGCCTGTGCCCGTGACTCGTGCGCCGTTCTTGGTCAGAAGACAAACCGACGTTTTGCGCTTCGCCTGTGCCCGTGACTCGTGCTTCGTTCTTGGTCAGAAGACAAACCGACGTTTTGCGCTTCGCCTGTGCCCGTGACTCGTGCTTCGTTCTTGGTCAGAAGACAAACCGACGTTTTGCGCTTCGCCTGTGCCCGTGACTCGTGCTTCGTTCTTGGTCAGAAGACAAACCGACGTTTTGCGCTTCGCCTGTGCCCGTGACTCGTGCTTCGTTCTTGGTCAGAAGACAAACCGACGTTTTGCGCTTCGCCTGTGCCCGTGACTCGTGCTTCGTTCTTGGTCAGAAGACAAACCGACGTTTTGCGCTTCGCCTGTGCCTGTGACTCGTGCTTCGTTCTTGGTCAGAAGACCAAACCCCGTGTTGACGGTGCTTTGACAGTGTGTAAAGCATATTGTTATCAAGTTGGGTCTCACAGCGAACCGCAAAAGCTGTTCCGAAGCAACGGAAAGCGTGTGGAGACCAACTTGTGATCTTACTGTATACGGCGCAAATTCAAACCGCGCACGATGTACTGCGCAGCGGATATTTTCGGAATTTCGACCGAATTTGGGCGGCGGCCGAAGACCAAACCGAAACTGCATCATGATAGCGCCTACAAGAGGGGGTAGGAGACTGCATTAGCTAATAATTAAACATGCTGTGATCCATGGTCGGAGCCACTGGTCAGAACATGCACTGACCCACGGCCGGCAGCCACTGGTAAGAACATGCAGAGACCCATGGCCTACAGCCACTGATCAGAACATGGAGAGACCCATGACCCACAGCCATTGGTCACAGCATGCCAAAATACAGTAGATTCCAAATAGAGACATTTTTGACATTTGGAATTTTGCCATTGGCAAAAGTCCACAATAGGAGACTTTCTATTCCAGGCGATGGGGATTCTTTTGATGTATAGACCATCGCGATCCATCAACGCTGTCGAGAGTTATTGTGTTAACAAACAGACAAACAGAGATTTGCCACTTAGTATATAGGACTAGAGCCTTTAGCCCGTAGGAGAATCTCTATGGTCAATAACCCATGGGTAATCAGCCTGTAGGATATTTGAGATAGCCCTCAAGTCATTTGACAATGTGCCCCTGTAAGTGCCTGCATTTACTACTGTGCCAGCTCTCATGCCTGTAAATACACAATGGACACTTGGCTTTAGCCCATAGACAATTGGGTTGGACAATTCAGATAAATCTCAAGTCATTCAACCCCGTGCCCCTGCCACTGCCTACCTTTAGGCTCGCACCAGTTCCAGTGCCTGTAAATATGCAGTAGACGCTTGGGTTTAGCCTATAAACATTTGGGTTTAGTCCATAGGACATTTCAGATAGATCTCAAGTCATTCAACCCTGTGCCCCTGCCAGTGCCCACATTTAGGCTCGCACCAGCTCCCGTGCCTGTAAATACACAATAGACGTTTGGGTTTAGCCCATGGACAGTTGGGTTTAGCCTGCAGGACATTTCAGATAGATCTAAAGTCACTTGACGTAGATCCAGAATAGTTTGGTGCTGGGTCCCTGCCAGTGCCTGCGAGTACACTTTGGAGTCTCACAGCGACAACTCTGTAGTGAATGGTGACACTCTAAAGTGCTTGTGGCGCAAAACCAAACGTCAATCACTCGAAATCAAACGTCAGTCACAGCGTGACCAATGTCCACAAACCTTCATGCAAAACTACAGGCTATGACGGTCAGCTTAAGCTATAGATCATCGCGATCCGTCAACTGTTGCGAGCGCTACAGCGTTTACAGACAAACGAACAAACAAACAGACGGACAGACTCTTGCCGCTTAGTATAAAGGACTAGTGCCTTTAGCCCGTAGGAGAATCTCTATGGTCAATAGCATATGGGTAATCTGCATAGCATGAAGGAGATAACTCAATCATCGAATTCAGTGCACTGCAGGACAGTACCATTAGATCTCAAGCCATTCGAGCCTGTGCCCCTGCCAGTGCCTACGTTTAGCATCGCGCCAGCTCGTGTGCCTGAAAACGCACAGCAGACTCTTGTGTTTAGCCCGTAGACATTTGTGTTTAGCCAATAGGGCATTTCAGACAGATCTCAAGACATTTGACACTGTGCCCCTGCCAGTGCCTACATTTACGCTCGCACCAGCTTCTGTGCCTGTAAATACACAGTGGAATCTTGTGTTTAGCCCGTAGACATTTGTGTTTAGCCGATAGGGCATTTCAGACAAATCTCAAGACATTTGACACTGTGCCCCTGCCAGTGCCTACATTTATGCTCGCACCAGCTCCTGTGCCTGTAAACACACAATAGATACTTGGGTTTAGCCCGTAGACATTTGGGTTTAGCCCGTAGGAGATTTCAGATAGATCTAGAGACATTTGACATAGATCCAAAGCGGTTTGATGCTGTGCCCCCACCAGTGCATGCAGTGCCTGCGAATACACTTTGGAGTCTCACAACGATAACTCTGTCATGAGTGGTGACACTGTATAGCGCTTTTGGCGTGAAATCAAACGTCAATCACAGCATGTGGTGCCTTCTGTGCTCAGAATGTACTGGTGCAGCCGATATTTGCGAAATATTGTGGAATTTAGTCATCGGCCAAAGTTCTAAATGCAAAGATGCAAAACCGCGTGCTCTGACGGTCAGTTTAAGCTATAGACCATCGCGATCCGTCAACTGTAGCGAGCGGTAGAGCGTTTACAGACAAACAGACAGACGGACAGACCCTTGCCGCTTAGTATAAAGGACTAGAGCCTTTAGCCCGTAGGAGAATCTCCATGGTCAATAGCGTATGGGTAATCTGCAAAGCATGAAGGAGATAACGCAATCATCAAATTCAGTGCACTGCAGGACACTACAGTTAGATCTCACGTCGTTAGACCCAATGCCATTGTCAGTGCCTATGTTTAGGATCTCTCCAGCTCCCGTGCCTGTAAATACACAATAGATGCTTGGGTTTAGCCCGTAGTCACTTGGGTTTTGCCCGTAGAACACTTCAGATAGATCTAAAGACATCTGACATTGTGCCCCTGCCAGTCCCTACATTTAGGCGCACGACAGCTCCCGTGCCTGTAAATACACAATAGACTCTTGGGTTTAGCCCATAGACATTTGGGTTTAGCCCGTGGGAGATTTCAGATAGATCTAAAGACATTTGACACTGTGCCCCTGCCAGTGCCTGCATTTATGCGCGCGACAGCTCCTGTGCCTGTAAATACACAATAGACACTTGGGTTTAGCCCATAGACATTTGGGTTTTGCCCGTAGGAGATTTCAGATAGATCTAAAGACATTTGACACTGTGCCCCTGGCAGTGCCTGCATTTATGCTTGCACCAGCTCCCGTGCCTGCAAATACACAATAGATAGTTGGGTTTAGCCCATAGACATTTGGGTTTAGCCCGTAGAAGATTTCAGATAGATCTAAAGACATTTGACATAGATCCAAAGCAGTTTGATGCTGTGCCCCTGCCAGTGCATGCAGTGCCTGCGAATACACTTTGGAGTCCCACAACGACAACTCTGTCATGAATGGTGACACTGTAAAGCACTTTTGTCGCGAAATCAAACGCCAATTACATCGTGTGGTACCTTCTGTGGTCAGAATGTACTGATGCAGTCAATATTTTCGAAATAATTTGGAATTTAGACTTTGGTCAAAGTTCTAAAAGCAAAGATGCAAAACCGCGTGTTCTGACGGTCAGTTTAAGCTATAGATCGTCGCGATCCGGCAACTGTAGCGAGCGCTAGAGCGCTCACAGACAAACAAACAAACAAACAGACAGACGGACAGAGTTAGGCCGCTTAGTAATAAGGACTAGAGCCTTTAGCCCGTAGGAGAATCTCTATGGTCAATAGTGTATGGGTAATCTGCAGAGCATGAACAGGACATTTCAGATAGATCTGAAACCATTCAACCCTGTGCCCCTGCCAGTGCCTACATTTAGAATCGCGCCAGCTCATGTGCCTGTAAATACACAGTAGACTCTTCGGTTTAGCCCGTAGACGTTTTGGTTTAGCCAATAGGGAATTTTAGACAGATCTCAAGCCATTTGACACTGTGCCCCTGCCAGTGCCTGCATTTATGCTCGCACCAGCTCCCGTGCCTGTAAATACACAATATATAGTTGGGTTTAGCCCGTACATATTTGGGCTTAGCCTGTAGGAGATTTCAGATAGATCTAAAGACATTTGACATAGATCCAAAGCAGTTTGATCCTGTGCCCCTGCCAGTGCATGCAGCGCCTGCGAATACACTTTGGAGTCTCACAACAACAACTCTTTAGCGAACAGTGACACTGCAAAGCGCTTTTGGCGCGAAATCAAACGTCTTTGCAGCATGTGGTGCTTTTTGTGCTCAGAATGTAATGGTGCAGCCGATATTTGCGAAATATTGTGGAATTTAGTCATCGGCCAAAGTTCTAAAAGCAAAGATGCAAAACCGCGTGCTCTGACGGTCAGTTTAAGGTATAGATCATCGCGAACCGACAATTGTGTCTAGAGCTAGAGCGTTTACAGAGTGACAAACAAACAGACGGACAGACTTAGGTCGCTTAGTAATATGGACTAGAGCCTTTAGCCCGTAGGAGAATCTCCATGGTCAATAGCGTATGGGTAATCTGCAAAGCATGAAGGAGATGACGCAATCATCAAATTCAGTCACTGCGGGGCACTGCAGTTAGATCTCAGGTCGTTAGATCCTGTGCCATTGTCTGTGCCTATGTTTAGGATCTCGCCAGCTCCCGTGCCTGTAAATACACAATAGATGCTTGGGTTTAGCTCGTAGTCACTTGGGTTTTGCACGTAGAACACTTCAGATAGATCTAAAGACATTTGACATTGTGCCCCTGCCAGTGCCTACATTTAGGCGTGACAGCTCCAGTGCCTGTAAATACACAATAGACTCTTGGGTTTAGCCCATAGACATTTGGGTTTAGCACGTAGGAGATTTCAGATAGAACTAAAGACATTTGACACTGTGCCCCTGCCAGTGCCTGCATTTATGCTCGCATCAGCTCCCGTGCCTGTAAATACACAATAGATAGTTGGGTTTAGCCCGTAGACATTTGGGTTTAGCCCGTAGAAGATTTCAGATGGATCTAAAACCATTTGACATAGATCCAAAGCAGTTTGATGCTGTGCCCCTGCCAGTGCATGCAGTGCCTGCGAATACACTTTTGAGCCTCACAACGACAACTCATTCATGAATGGTGACACTGTAAAGCGCTTTTGTTGTGAAATCTTATGCCAATTACATCGTGTGGTACCTTCTGTGGTCAGAATGTACTGATGCAGTCGATATTTTCGAAATAATTTGGAATTTAGTCATTGGTCAAAGTTCTAAAAGCAAAGATGCAAAACCGCGTGTTCTGACGGTCAGTTTAAGCTATAGATCATCGCGATCCGTCAACTGTAGCGAGCGCTAGAGCGCTTACAGAGTGACAAACAGACGGACAGACTTAGGCGCCTTAGTAATTAGGACTAGAGCCTTTAGCCCGTAGGAGAATCTCTATGGTCAACAGCATATGGATAATCTGCAGAGCATGAAGGAGATAATGTAATCATCGAATTGAGTGCACTGCAGGACAGTACAGTTAGATTTCAAGTCGTTAGACCCTGTGCCATTGCCAGTGCCTACATTTAGGTGCGCGACAGCTCCCGTGCCTGTAAATACACAATAGACGCTTGGGTTTAGCCCATAGACATTTGGGTTTAGCCCATAGGACATTTCAGATAGATCTCAAGCCATTCGACCCTGTGCCCCTGCCAGTGCCTACGTTTAGGATCGTGCTAGCTCATGTGCCTCTATATACACAGTAGACTCTTAGGTTTAGCCTGTAGACATTTGTGTTTAGCCCATAGGAGATTTCAGATAGATCTAAAGACATTTGACACTGTCCCCCTTCCAGTGCCTGCATTTATGCTCTCACCAGCTCCCGTGCCTGTAAATACACAATAGATAGTTGGGTTTAGCCCATAGACAACTCTCTTGGGTTTAGCCCGTAGACATTTGGGTTTAGCCAGTAGGGCATTTCAGACAGATCTCAAGCCATTTGACACTGTGCACCTGCCAGTGCCTACATTTACACTCACACCAGCTCCCGTGCCTGTAAATACACAATAAATACTTGGGTTTAGCCCATAGACATTTGGGGTTAGCCCGTAGGAGATTTCAGATAGATCTAACGACATTTGACATAGATCCAAAACAGTTTGATGCTGTGATCCTGCCAGTGCATGCACTGCCTGCGAATACACTTTGGACTCTCACAATGACAACTCTGTCATGAATGGTGACACTGTAAAGCACTTTTGTCGCGAAATCAAATGCCGATTACATCGTGTGGTTCTGTGGTCAGAATGTACTGGTGCAGTCGATATTTTTGAAATAATTTGGAATTTAGTCATTGGTCAAAGTTCTAAAAGCAATGATGCAAAACCGCATGTTCTGACGGTCAGTTTAAGCTATAGATCATCACGATCCGTCAACTGTAGCGAGCGCTAGAGCGCTCACAGACAAACAAACAAACAAACAAACAGACGGACACAGTTAGGCGCCATAGTATATAGGACTAGAGCCTTTAGCCCGTAGGAGAATCTCTATGGCCAATGACCCTGTGCCATTGTCAGTGCCTATTATGATTAAGATCTCTCCATCTCCTGTGCCTGTAAATACACAATAGATGCTTGGGTTTAGCCCATAGACAATTGGCTTTAGCCCATAAGACATTTCAGATAGATCTCAAGCCATTCGAACCTGTGCTGCTGTCAGTGCCTACGTTTAGGCTCGTGTAGCTCATGTGCCTGTAAGTACTCAATTGATACCTGAGGTTAGCCCATAGACAATTGTGGTTAGAATGTAGGACATTTCAGATAGATCTCAAGTCATTCGACCCTGTGCCCCTGCCAGTGCCTATGCTTTGGATGGCACCAGCTCCCATGCCTGTAAATACACAGTAGACTCTTGGGTTTAGCCCGTAGACGTTTGGGTTTCAAATTGGACATTTCGCATAGATCTTACCCCATTAGAAATAGATCCAGAATCGTTTGATGTTGTGCCCCTGCCAGTGCATGGAGTGCCTGCAAATACACTGTGGAGTCTCACAACAACAACTCTTTAGTTAGTGGTGACACTGTAAATGTCCTGCACTATGATTTGAAGTTGATGTTTCGCGTGTTGGCGTACATTGCGTGCGTCATTGCCGCCGTGGCCGCCATTTGAATCAGCATGGTTTAGCAGAATTGTGCACCTCACAGGCGAAATTGTTGAAATTTTATGGAATTTAGACTTTGGTCAAAGTTCTAAATGCAAAGATGCAAAACCGCGTGTTCTGACGGTCAGTTTAAGCTATAGATCATCCGGATCCGTCAACTGTAGCGAACGCTAGAGCGCTCACAGACAAACAAACAAACAAACAGACGGACACAGTTAGGCGCCTTAGTATATAGGACTAGAGCCTTTAGCCCATAGGAGAATCTCCATGGTCAATAGTGCATGGGCAATCTGCAGAGCATGAAGGAGATAATGCAATCATCGAATTCAGTGCACCGCAGGCCATTACAGTTACACCTCAAGTCATTCGACTCTTGTGCCCCTGCCAGTGCCTACGTTTAGGATCGCACCAGCTCCCGTGCATGTAAATACACTACAGACACTTGGGTTTAGCCCCCAGACAATTTGGTTTAACGCTTAGGACGTTTCAGATAGATCTCAGTTCATTCGACCCTGTGCCCCTGCCATTGCCTACGTTTACAATCGCACCAGCTCCCATGCCTGTAAATACACAATAGACACTTGGGTATAGCCCGTAGACATTTGGGTTTAGCCTGTAGAAGATTTCAGATAGATCTGAAGACATTTGACATTGATTCATAATAGTTTGATGCTGTACCCTGCCAGTGCATGCAGTGCCTGCGAATACACCTTGGCGTCTCACAACGACAACTCTTTGGCGATTGGCGACAATGTGAAGAGCTTTTGGCGCGAAATCAAACGTCAGGCACAGCGTGTGGTGCCTTCTGTGCTCAGAATGTACTATCACAGCCGATATTTGCCCAATATTGTGGAATTTAGTCATCGATCAAAGTTCTAAAAGTAAAGATGCAAAACCGCGTGTTCTGACGGTCAGTTTAAGCTATAGATCATCGCGATCCATCAACTGTGGCAAGCGCTAGAGCGTTTACAGACAAACAAACAAACACACGGACAAACTCTAGGCCGCTTAGTATATAGGACTAGAGCCTTTAGCCCATAGGAGAATCTCTATGGTCAATAGCGAATGGGTGAACTGCAGAGTGTGAAGGAGCTAACGCAATCATCGAATTTGGTGCACTGCAGGGCAGTACAGTTAGATGTCGAGTCGTTAAATCCTGTGCCATTGTCAGTGCCTATGTTTAGGATCTCACCACTGTGCCTGTAAATGCACAATAGATGCTTGGGTTTAGCCCATAGTCAATTGGGTTTAGCCCATAGGACATTTCAGATAGATCTCAAGCCTTTCGACCCACTGCCCCTGCCAGTGCCTATGTTTAGGATCGTGCCAGCTCATGTGCCTGTAAATACACAGTAGACTCTTGGGTTTACCCTGTAGAGATTTGGGTTTAGCCAATAGGGCATTTCAGACATATCTCAAGTCATTTGACACTGTGCCCCTGCCAATGCCTACATTTATGCTCGCACCAGCTCCCATGCCTTTTAGCCTGTAGACATTAGGGTTTAGCCAATAGGACATTACAGATAGATTTCAAGCGATATGACGCTGTGCCCTGCCAGTGCCTACAATTAGGCTCGCACCAGCTCCCGTGCCTGTAAATACACAGTAGACTCTTGGGTTTAGCCTGTAGACATTTGGGTTTAGCCCATAGGAGATTTCAGATAGATCTGAAGACATTTGACATAGATCCAAAGCAGTTTGATGCTGCGCCCCTGCCAGTGCACGCAGTGCCTGCGAATACACTTTGGAGTCTCACAACGACAACTCTGTCATGAATAGTGACACTGTAAAGCGCTTTTGGCACGAAATCAAACGCCAATCACAGCGTGTGGTGCCTTCTGTGCTCAGAATGTACTGGCGCAGTCGATATTTTCGAAATATTTTGGAATTCAGACATCGACCAAAGTCAACAAACCTTCATGCACAACTACATGCTACGACGGTCAGTTTAAGCCATAGATCATCGCGATCCGTCAACTGTAGCGAGTGGTAGGTCGCTCACAGATCCACAAACACACGGACACACTCTTACCGCTTAGTAATAAGGACGACCCTGTGCCCCTGCTACTGCCTACATTTAGGCTCGCACCAGCTCCCGTGCCTGTTAACACACAATAGACACTTGGGTTTAGCCCATTGACAGTTGGGTTTAGCCCGCAGGACATTTCAGATAGATCTAAAGTCGTTTGACATAGATCCAGAATAGTTTGATGCTGTGTCCCTGCCAGTGCATGCAGTGCCTGCGAATACACTTTGGAGTCTCACAGCGACAACTCCATAGAGGATGATGGCACTCTTAAGTGCTTTTGGCGCGAAATCAAACGTCAGTCGCGCGAAATCAAAAGTCAGTCGATGCTGTGTCCCTGCCAGTGCATGCAGTGCCTGCGAATAAACTTTCGAGTCTCACAGCGACAACTTCATGGTGAATGGTGACACTCTAAAGTGCATTTGGCGCGAAATCAAACGTCAGTCACGCGAAATCAAACGTCAGTCACAGCGTGTGGTGCCTCCTGTGCTCAGAATGTACTGGCGCAGTCGATATTTTCGCAATATTATGGAATTTAGTCATCGGTCAAAATTCTAAAAGCAAAGATGCAAAACTACGTGTTCTGACGGTCAGTTTAAGCTATAGATCATCGCGATCCGTCAACTGTAGCGAGCGCTAGAGCGCTCACAGACAAACAAACAAACAGACGGACAGACTCTAGGCCGCTTAGTAATATGGATCCTCGCGAGTTTCGATTCAGTTTCAGTTAGCCGATTGTAACTGAAACTGAAACTGAAACTAGTTTAAGTTTCTATTGGCCATCCTGCACAGCATGATACAGTGCGTATTGTTATCATCCATTACTTTTCTAAGAAGAAGAACAGAGGCGAAGGCGCGATACTCAGCATGACGATTGTTCCAAGAAAGCCCGCAACGGCGGCTATAGTTAGAGGCTTGCTAGTTCTGTCGACCACTTTGCCGGCTAGCAGAGCGCTGGGAACGTAGGTCAGGCCCATGCCCAGAAAGACTAGGCCGACGCTAGCAGCGGAGAGTCCGAACTGAACGTAAAATTGCCAATTCGAGATTGCAGCTTATTGAAGTGTTTACGGTAAATTACCAAAAGACTATTGTCGAATCAACGGCAGCTATCTCTCAAATGGAGACAGCAACGGCTTACGAATACGGTACTGGTCCTGCCCGGAAAGCCATGGGCCGTGATACTGTATCCGGCGGCGGTAAAGGCGGCGTCACCCAAAGCCTCGACGCTGCGCACTGCCAGGGCTGCCACGAAGAAGGGCCAGCCGTCCGGAACCGCCTTTAGGAGCCTGTTCAGGTCAAGGTGACGAGTAGAAATAATATGCTAGTTATAGTTTCAGTTTCAGTTATCACGCTTGCACTAGTCTCAGTTTCAGTTTCAGTTTCAGTTTCAGTTTCAGTTTCAGTTTCGACTAACTAACCGTAGCTGAAACTGCATCTGAAATCTGTTTAAGTTTGCATTTGCCCTCGGTCGTATTTCAGATCTACCGGATTTTTCCGCTTATAAGCCCATGGGCTTATACGTGGTTTTGGCACTTCAGCCAGACTAAAACTGGCGCCACGTATAAGCCCAGGGCTAATAAGTGGCAGTCGACTTTCAGGCTTCATCGCTGATTTGCTGAAATTGTGCAGTTTCAGTGCACTTAGAGGCGTAAGTGTTAATGGAGAGTTGCACGAACATGACAGTTGACAGTTTTCGCACCATTTGTAGCCATTTTCCCCCTAATTTAACGCTTATTCGACACATAAATGGAACTTCTGCAAGCCACGCTCCTGGAAAATTCTCGACACCACGTATAAGCCCATGGGCTTATATGTGGCAGTGAAAACAACGTATAAGCCCATGGGCTTATAAGTGGATGGGCTTATATGCGGAAAAATCCGGTACATGTCGCTTTGAAAAGCTGCACGCGATCACCTTAGTTTCACTTCCAATATGCAGGACGCTACAGTATATGTACCGGGTCTTTCGAAACTCCAGGCCCCCCCTCCACAGCACGCTGTAGGAAAGGTAGATGGGTGAAACTTGGAGATACCTATCTTAGCCTAACGTGTTGACACCTCTGACACCAAATTTCAGCGTCCTAGACGCATTCGTGCGCAAATGCGGGCTCAAAATTCAAAATTGGTCACGGTCGCTGGACCACGTGGAGGAGGCGGTCCAGCACCACGAGCAGCAGGTGGGCCCTCGATTCAGATTCGGCCTGTGAAATTCAATTCGCTCGATCTTGCGCGCCGTACGGATTACGATATTCGCTCAAACGAAATTCGAAAGCTTCATTTCTTGTCTTTATAATGACAAAAGTCGCAGCGCAATAGCTGGTCAACAACCCGAGTTATGGGTGTTACAAAGCAGAGGGTCTTGAGAAAAGGATCAATTTTGCATACCGAGCCCGCATTTGCGCACGAATGTGCCTAGGACGCTGAAATTTGGTGTCAGAGGTGTCAACACATTAGGCTAACATAACTCTAAGTTTCACCCTTCTATCTTTCCTACAGCGTGCTGTGGAGGGGGGCCTGGAGTTTCGAAAGACCGGGTACATGTATGTAGTTTTGATTATAGCGCGTTGCATATTGCCACACATGGACGACCTGTGAAGCGCAATCAACCTGGTGAAATACTCTTCTTCACCTAGAAAGTTTATCCTCAGGGAAAGATGCTCTCGCGAGATTGAGGTTGAACTTCACATCAGGAATGTTCAAAGTTGAATTGGTCACGTGTCACTGCCAAATCGTGACTTTAATTCAAACTCACCAAAAAGGTTCAACGACGGGGCACAATGTTGGACCAAACAACGTAACACGAACCCAAATACAATTGCCGCGAGACCAGTGACGCACAACCCAACGTTGAACACGCGCTTTGTCCCCAGTTGTGTCATCTGAACGACAGTGGCTGAAGGAGCGTACTTTAATCGGCGCAAGTGGGTCATAGTTACAAACCCATTGCCCATAGACAGGCGATGCAACCAGCATCACCAGTTGAAAGATGCCAAAGATCAGACCGATTTGCCCTTGGTTTTGACCCTTCCAATTGGCCTGAATTGCAGAAGGCCGTTTGTGTTTATTACTGTATCTGTGTACGAATATTGATGAATTCACCCCCCACCCCCCTCCCCCCCAAATAACTTAGGTCTTTTACATAAACTGTCAAAGCATGCCATTCTCTCATGACGGGAACGACTTCAGATCATTCACTGTCCCCTATTGAAATCTGTTGTGTTTTTGGCCGAGTCCACAACAGGATTCCAATAGAAGTTTCTTTCCGTGCACTGACGGAGAATTACGTACGCACTGGTACGCAGGAATTCCGGAAGAACGTCGGAATATGAAGGGAGAATAAGGACGAATCAGAAGGAAACAGGACGAATAAGGAACACCACCGAGCGGCGAGTATTTATAGTACTTGCCTATAGAATGTTCCAGAAGCGAAGGTTCTAGAATCACACCTGATAAGATCTCACTAAGAGATAAGATCGCTTTCTAGAAACTTCCGGAACAATACCTACTACAGCTGTATTGCGAAATACTCTGTACGTATTAATCGCAATCACAACATTCCTCCCCACCAGGCTTGAGGCCGATCAGAAGAGTTCAGCAGCACTGCGGCTGTTTCGGCTTGCGCTGGCGAGTGGAGCGAGGATTGAGCGGCCCATATTCACCTCCAGTCGGTTGACGAGGGTTCGGACGCTTGGTCGAGGGAACCGCTTGCTCCTCTTGAGGCGCAGTAGTGGGAGGCGTCGTAGAGAAGTCCTCCCCAGGCTCACTGTCCTCAGGGCTGTAGTAGCGTAGGCGCAGTTGCTCGATGTGTCGTCGCCAAGTGGGACCCTTGGGAACAACTCTGACGTTGCAGCTGCGACTGCCGAAGACCTTGGTGATGGTGGCAGGCACCCATCGTGGATCCTTGTCTCGGCGTGGCCCATAGTAGAGCGCGTAGACAGCTTGTCCCACCTTGTAGGCTTGACCCACTTTTGCCACTGTCTGGGACTGACGACCTTGCGCGACGTGGACTGGCGATGGCAGCAAGGCGTCGATCTTGGTGCGAATCTGCCGACCGTTCAGGAGCTCGCTGGGAGACTGACCCAGTGGCAGTGGCGTTCGACGGTACATCATCAGGCATTCCTGCAGGGCGACCTTTGGAGGAAGCGACGATTTCCTCAAGGCTTGCTTGAAGGTCTGCACCAGGCGCTCGGCTGGCCCATTGGTGGCAGGATGGTAAGGTGCCCCAGTCAGGTGGATGATGCCTCGCTCTTTGCACCATTCTTGGAATTCCTCA
>JASAMZ010007121.1:0-10544 GCA_030248115.1 Linhomoeus sp. GSCO2_2 | reverse complement strand
ATCATGGTTGGTCAGCGCCAAACCATAATATGTTCCATCCAGGCCGCGAGCACCTTCTTCAATCATCACGATATTCATTTCTCAGGCGGTACTAAACGGAATTGGATGAAAGTTGGTACACTAAAGGACTCTATCACAAATAGATTAAATTCCAAATTTGGTGAAAATCGGTTAAGTGTAGCGAAAGTTACAGGCCCAGAAAGGATCGCGGCGCGTTTCTTGTCCCACGGGCGGGGGTGAATTCTTCTCCGTCTTCTCCTTCTCTTCCCTTCTTCTCCAGATCACGCTCTAACGTCCATCAGCATCTCG
The DNA here is from genome assembly GCA_030248115.1 of Linhomoeus sp. GSCO2_2. NCBI lineage: Eukaryota > Metazoa > Nematoda > Chromadorea > Monhysterida > Linhomoeidae > Linhomoeus > Linhomoeus sp. GSCO2_2. The sequence goes on along the minus strand of JASAMZ010007121.1, from coordinate 10,235 downwards.
TCTGGCCGCCTTCCGTTCCTGCAACAACAAAGGGCAATGAAATAGTGCTCTACTATAGGGTAGGAGCGGATTGAGGGGGAGGTGGGAGGTGTCAGTTCGCCCCCCCTCCCTTTCGGCAAAACCGCCCCCACACCCGTTCCATGCAAATTGCGAGCAAGATTTTCGCCTGCGGCGTTATTTTAGACTATTTTTGAAACAGAAAACGCCACGATCGTCAAAAATTTTCACCTTTGGCGCAAAAAACAGTTTGCCGCTTTGAATATTAGTGACTGCCAAGCCCTTCGCCTTCACCACCCCCCCCCCCCCCCCCCCCTTTCCGTCCCACCCTCCCACACCGACGGCTCTCCCTCCACCCTCCGGCGGCAGTCGATGAGTTCAAGCTAGAACTTACCCCCAACACTCCCAATTCGACTGGGCCTCGGATAACGGCGGCAACAGAAGATCCTTTAGGCACACTTTCAGCGATCGGTTCACTAAAAGCAATTGCAAAACGTTATTCGCCACATAAATATTTCCTCCACCCCTTCTCCCCCTCCTTCCCTCCCTTCCTACCCACCCCCCCCCCCCCCCCCCCCCCCCCCCCCCCCCAACGACCATCACTACCATCACCAATCGCTCACTGGTGCGCCGAAACAGAATTTAGAAACATTTTCGCCTCTGATGCAATTTGTGTGCATTTTTGCGTGATTTTGGCACAAGTTAGGTGGGGGGAGGGGTGTGAAGTGCGAATTCGCTTCTCTCGCCTCCAGTTGACCAAGAAAATAGTTGAGCACTAACCCCAAATGAAATAACACACTAACTCTCAATAGCAGCGGTACACGCGCTTTAACGCATAGGCCCGATTTGGGGGGGGGGGGGGGGGTTACCCCCCACCACTCCACCCGCTAGCAGCCGTCAACCGAAACAAGAATCTTGTTCTTGAAGCCGAACCCCCCCCCCGCCGAGAATCGAGCAAAAATTGCGAAATTTTCCTGAAATCTGCCTTAAAGTAGTCAAAAGTTTTGCCTGCGGCGCTATATTTTATCATTTCTTAGTCATTTAGAGGTGTTTTCATAAAAATAGAGGTATAGAGCGAAATATGGCGTTTTTGGCACTTTTTGGGCGTTTTATACAGTGTTTCGGACCAATTTTGGATATTGATTTTTGACCCTCTGTACCCCCCTCCCCCCCAGGCAGACGATGAATCCCACCTATGCCTTAACGCGACTTCGGAAGGAAAGCTCGCTTAAAATGAGAGTAAAACTGCTCAAAAACTGCGACGCATGTGACAATTTTGACTAACAACTGCCACTTTTAGCAAAATCTCCCCACATTCACCCCTTCCTCTGCCCCACCTGCATGCCCTCGTATCCCCTCTCTCCTCCATGCTGGCCTCTCCACTTCCTCGCAAACCTCATAGAGGTATACTCACAACCCAGGCGCACTGAGCTACAAGAAAGAAAGAAGAAATGACAAAAATTATCCAGCACAAAAAAGAAGGGTCAATAATAAGCGCGCATAATCATAGGTGCCGCTGGGGGGGGGCGAGTGGTGGGGGCGGGGCATGGGGGTCAAGCCCCGCCCCCCCCCCACCCGAAAAGGTCGAATTCGCCAATCCCCCTGGCCGCAAAATTTTCGCTAAAAATGGTAGTTTTGAGCCAAGTTTCCGCCTGCGGCACTTTTTTTTCAGAGGTTTTAGCCGGCCGTGGAAAGGGGGTGGGGGGAACAGATCTTCAGTAAAAACTACTACTGTAACTAGTATCAACCATCGACGCGGTAAAAGTAAGAGGAAACGACAAATTATGGTTCTACACTGCAAATTTACGGAAACATTAAACTAGCTCCAAAATCCCACTTGGGTAGGGCCACGGAAAGCAGCGGCGGCAACAGAAGGTCCTCAGTCCAATCATCGGTGCGCTAAAAGCAAGAGGAAACGACAAATTATGGGTTTGCACTGCAAATTTACGGAAAATATAAGCGTCAAAATGAACTAGCCCCAAAATTCCACTTGGATAGGGCAATGGAGGACAGCGGCGCCAACAAACAGAAAAGTCCTTCGTTGAAATACAGCGATGGTTGTCCTGTCTGCTACGCTAAAAGTGAGGGGACAAACATCGCTCGACTTTGTTCTTTTCGACGCCTGCTCCTCAACTGAACCACACGCACATAATTTCACAAACTAGATGCGAGGTTGACAGCTGAAGCAAAAGGAGGATCAAATGGTACCCATATATCACAGCATCTAATGGTATACGTCAGCTATAACGGTGGTATTTGCGCAGCGATGTCGCCGGCTATCTAATTGTTTCAACCTCGGCAGGAAGGAACTCTCTAGTTCAAAATCGTTGCAATTGCGAACGATATTGCGCGCTAGCGAGCTAAATTGCTGGTGAAATAGCGACGCACGCGATCGAACGCACACTGTAGCAGCAAGACAGGGCAGCGCTAAATTCCGCGCAACGCAAAGCGGAGCTAGCTCTCATCAGAGCGTTTGGCGTTAGTCCTAATAAGAACTGACAGCTAGCTGCAGTGCAGGAAGCGAGATGGGCAGCGGAAGTCGCGGTAGAATCCGCCGCGGCGAAAGTGGAAGGCCCACTCGAAAGGTGGAAGGAGAGTGCGAGAGAGAGGAGGGAGAGGTTGCGAGAGAGAGGGAGAGAGAGGAGGGAGAGGTTGCGAGAGAGAGGGAGAGAGAGGAGGGGGGGGGAGAGGGGAGAGGGAGGGAGAGAGAGGAGGGAGAGGTTGCGAGAGAGAGGGAGAGAGAGGAGGGAGAGGTTGCGAGAGAGAGGGAGAGAGAGGAGGGAGAGGTTGCGAGAGAGAGGGAGAGAGAGGAGGGAGAGGTTGCGAGAGAGAGGGAGAGAGAGGAGGGAGAGGTTGCGAGAGAGAGGGAGAGAGAGGAGGGAGAGGTTGCGAGAGAGAGGGAGAGAGAGGAGGGAGAGGTTGCGAGAGAGAGGGAGAGAGAGGAGGGAGAGGTTGCGAGAGAGAGGGAGAGAGAGGAGGGGGGGGGAGGAGGGGAGAGGTTGCGAGAGAGAGGGAGAGAGAGGGAGGGAGAGGTTGCGAGAGAGAGGGAGAGAGAGGAGGGGGGGGGGGGGGGGGAGAGGTTGCGAGAGAGAGGGAGAGAGAGGAGGGAGAAGTTGCGAGAGAGAGGGAGAGAGAGGAGGGAGAGGTTGCGAGAGAGAGGGAGAGAGAGGAGGGAGAGGTTGCGAGAGAGAGGGAGAGAGAGGAGGGAGAGGCGAGAAGGGAGGGAGTGAGAGGAGAGGTCGAGAGAGAGGAGTGGAGAAGTGGGGCGGCCAGAAGTGGGCCTGTGGAGGAGGAGCCGAAAGAGGGCTCAGCACCGAACGTGGTGCTTGGAAACGCCCAACGTGGCGTGCTCAAAAACGAGCGTGAGAGCGTCAAAAAGGACGCGGTCGAATTCGACCAGGGCCAAAGAGGCCAACTCCAGAAGGAGTCAGAGACTGAGAAAGGTGGAGACGGAGTCAGGTCGGTCGACGAGACTGGGCTGGGTGGCAAACGAGGCCAAACGGCCAATGAGACGCCCCCAAGCGGCAGTGGAGACGCGACGGCCCAGCCGAAACTGGCGTGGGGTAAAGGAAGTGAACGCGAAGAGCGTGAGACTGGGTGTGAAACCTTGAGTGTAGAGGTGACGGGCAAGTACGTGAAGGGCTTGCGAAGGAGAAGGAAACTGAATGACGAAGTCAGTGACGAGAGCCATTTGGAGAGAAAGCGGCGCTTGGCCAGGGAAAGGCAGCGCAAAAGGATGCAAAACGAAGCGTCCAAATTGCAGCATAGAGCTGCGTGCAGGAAGCACCACGAGCAAAACAAGGATTACGTGCAGGAGCCCCTGCATAGAAGCACTCCGACCCGACTCGGGAATAGCAGATGGAGGTATTGCGTCGCCTGCTGCGCAACAGACCGTCTGCGTGCCGCGCAACAGACCGTCGGAAAACTCAATATGGATAAACCCAGCGACTGGCAGTGTCAAGCTTCAACCAGCCGGCAACCGGCCCGGCTGCGGCCGGTGACCGGTGCCCATCTCTAATACACAACGCACGGCACTCGACAAAGAAGAGGGCGCGCACAGCTGGCTGGCTATCTATGCGGTAGATCTAGATGCGCGCGCCACGAAACAGGCTATGCCGACTTTGTCAACAGCGCAGAATGCCCGAAATTGGATATTGCACCGAACAATCCCCACGCTTAGAGTTTCGACAAAGCATGGCTAAGGTGCCCCAATTGTCGACGAAAAGTCGCAAATCCTGGTCCGCATCGCAAAACGAGTGCCGCATTCGGAATCAGCGCCCTCGAAAGCACCGAAATCGACACCAACTGTGATTCTGTCAACAGAGGTGCACTTCCGATTTTGGACGCGGCCGGTACGGTAGCCGGAAACATATTTCTGAAAATCGGTTCCGTATCACTTTTCGACGGGGAATCACGTAGTGGACCCCATTTAGCCATTAGGAGTAGCATTCGAGCGTTACAGCAGCCCAAAGTCGAAAAGTGCCGAAAATAAGTCAACAGAGATGTAACTCGAATTTGGACGCGGCCGGGAGTACGGTAGCCGGAAAACTATTTTTGAAAATCGGTTCCGTATCACTTTTCGACGGGGAATCACGTGGTGAGGTTCATTTTGCCACAACGCGTCGCAATCGAGCGTTAAAACGGCCGAAAGTCGAAAAGTGCCAAAAATCGGCGAAAATCGGAGGCCGTTGCCCGCAACTTTCTCAGGATTTCCACGGCCGATTCCGGCGATTTTAGTGTCAAATCAAAGCAAATCGATAGGTGCTCACGGGAAATTATCGTTTAGAACGACTTTACACCGGAATCTCACAACTCGATTTTTTACACCAAAATATCACACCTCCGAAATTTTGTTTTGGCCATAACTTCCGCGCGGGACAACCTAGGAAGCTGAGGTTTCTTTTCCGGGCTAGACATTGTCGAGGACTATAACATATCCAAAAATCACTAAAATCGATCAAGTATTGCGAAAGTTATGGATGGAGAACTGTTTTCAATGTACTACAAAATTCGAATTTTTGAATTTTCTCAAAATTTTTCCACTACGCGAAAAAAATGAAGGTGCGTCCACACCTACTATCCCTCGAGAGCTATCGTTTAAAAAAAACCGCGTCCAAATCGGACGAAGCACGCGCGAAAAATCTTGAGGGGGAGATTTATGTTTTCGGTGTCCCGACTATAGCCCTCCGCCCTTCTAGGGTCGGAGTGCTAATAAAATGGAATGGTGAACCTCGGCAAATTTGAATCCGTTCCTCCCGTCTACTTTCGCAGCCCGGGCAGAAGCGCACTGGTACATCATATAGCCCCGACCCTGCGAGGCCAACAACACGCCACTCGACTCTGACACTGATGCTTGAGCGAACGGGAAACCGGTGGAGGGGGAGGGGGAAGAGTGAACGATGTCGCACGTCGCATTCTGCAAAGAAATAAAGGAAGAATAGACGTTCAGCCAGCTCTTAGAAGGACCTAGCTTAGCGGGACAGCCCAACAAACTTTGTGTGTAAGAGAGGGAAAGATTACTCAATGTAAGAGATGGACCCAGCAATGAACTATAATAGTAAACCTCGGTGAATTTTGATCAGTTGCTCCCGTCTACTTTCGCAACCAGAACAGAGGCACACAGGTACATCATGTAGGTATCCCCGACCCTACGAGGCCAACAACACGCCACTCGACTCTGACACTAATGCTTGAGCGAACGGGAAACCGCGGGGAGAAGGGGAGCAAACGAACGCGCGCGGCTGCTTCTATGCAGGACGAGGCAGAGGTTCAGCACCAAGTGAGACAACATTTTGACAACACTTGGATGCGCAATGACAGTAGGTAGGTGCCATGCCATGTTCTCCAGCGCGTAAGTTGCGCAACAACGGGCTCTAAGTATCCGCTGGAACGTCTGACTTGCACGACAACGAGCTGTGACTATCCGCTCGAACTCTTTAGTTGCGCGACAACGGTCTCTCAGTATCCGCTCGAACGCGTGAGTTGCGCGACAACAAACTCCGAGCGACCCTGGGCTATAGAACCTAGTCCCTACTACAGCACGTACAGCACCCCGCACAACGCAACAACAACACACAACCACAATCAGCAGCTAAATTCTCAACCAGCCAGCAATGTGCGCTGAACGGCAGGCGCAAGTAACCAAATACCGACTTTCACATTTGGAAAACTCAATCTGAATAAATACCCCGCTACTGGCAGTGTGAAGCTTCAACCAACCGGCAATCGACCCGGCCGCGGCCGGTGCCCATCTCTAGTACACAACGCACGGCACTCGACAGACAAAGAAGGGGGCGCGCACAGCTGGCTGGCTATCTATGCAGTAGATCTAGATACGTGCGCCACTAAACAGGCTTACGCAATCGAGCGTCCGCATCACGGGACGCGCGCACAGCTGGATATCTATACGCTAGACACGCGCGCCACGAAACACGCTTACGCAATGGAGTGTCTGCGCCAACAAAGCGTGGGAACGAGAGAGGGCGAAACGGAAACAAGGATTACGTGCAGGAGCCCCTGCATAGAAGCACTCCGACCCGACTCGGGAATAGCAGATGGAGGTATTGCGTCGCCTGCTGCGCAAACAGACCGTCCGCGCGCCGCGCAACAGACCGTCGGAAAACTCAATATGGATAAACCCAGCGACTGGCAGTGTCAAGCTTCAACCAGCCGGCAACCGGCCTGGCTGCGGCCGGTGACCGGCGCCCATCTCTAATACACAACGCACGGCACTCGACAAAGTGGGCGCGCACAGCTGGCTGGCTATCTATGCGGTAGATCTAGATACGCGCGCCACGAAACAGGCTTACGCAATCGAGCGTCCGCACCACGGGAAGCACACACAGCTGGATATCTATACGCTAGACACGCGCGCCACGAAACACGCTTACGCAATCGAACGTCAGCGCCAGCAGAGCGTGGGAACGAGAGAGCGCGAAACGGAAACAAAGACGAACCAATTACTGCAGCGACTTAACCCTATGGAGAATACCGGCGCACTACAGGCGCGAAAACAGAGAGAGAGAGAGACCAGAGAGAACAGTCGACGAAAACACACAAAGTGATTGCACACTGTGTACAATAGGCAATTTTACCACACAAAGATTCGCCGCAAATCCCGCCCGAACATGACTTTGAGGACGCGATACGGAAATCAAATTTCCCGCACCAACAAATGCCGGCGCACAGCAGAACTGTAACGCGGTCATACCTGGTCGTAAGAAGTAGTGGAAAGAAATTCTGTGCGACAGCAGTTGTTGCTGAAACTTCCTTACCAGTGCCAACTTCTTCTGTCTGTCTGCAGCGCAGAACCAATGCCGACTTTGTTTACAGCACAGAATACCCGAAAATGGATATTGCACGGAAGAATCCCCACGCTTAGGGTTTCGACAACACATGATTAAGGTGCCCCAATTTGTCGACGAAAAGTCGCAAATCCTGGTCCGCATCGCAAAACGAGTGCCATATTCGGAATCAGCGCCCTCGAAAGCACCGGAATAGCCTCCTACTGTGATTCTGTCAACAGAGGTATACTTCGAATTTTGGATGCGGCCAAGGGTACAGTAGCCGGAAAAATATTTTTGAAAATCGGTTCCGTATCGCTTTTCGACGGGGAATCACGTGGTGGACCCCATTTAGCCATTAAGGGTCGCATTCGAGCGTTACAGCAGCCCAAAGTCGAAAAGTGCCGAAAATAAGTCAACAGAGATGTACTTCGAATTTTGACGCGGCCGGGGATACGGCAGCCGGCAATATATTTTTGAAAATCGGTTCCATATCGCTTTTCGACGGGGAATCACGTGGTGCAGTTCATTTTGGCACCGAGAGTCGCTTTCGAGCATTAAAGCAGCTGAAAGTCGAAAAGTGCCAAAAATGGGTCAAAATCAACGGCCGTTGAGCGATCGTCCAGAAAGATATGCAGGGCCGATTCCGCCGATTTTGGTGTCAAATTGAAGCAAATCGATAGATTCATGTCGGATCAAAGCGTTTGGAGCGATTTTACACCGGAATCTCATAACTCGATTTTTTACACCGAAATTTCACATCCCGAAAATTTTCTTTCTTCCATAACTTTCGCGTGGGACAACCTAGGAAGCTGTGGTTTCTTTTCCAAGGTAGATATTGTTGCGGACTATAACATATCCAAAAATCACCAAAATCGATAAACTTTTGCGAAAGTTATGCTTGGAGAACCGTTTTCAATGTACTACAAAATTCGAATTTTTGAATTTTCTCAAAAATTTTCCACTACGCGAAAAAAACGAAGGTGCGTCCACACCTACTATCCCTCGAGAGCTATCGATTAAAAAAAACCGCGTCCAAATCGGACGAAGCACGCGCGAAAAATCTTGAGGGGGAGATTTTTATTTTCGGTGCCTCCACTATAGCACTCCGCCTTTTCAAGTCGGAGTGCTAACAAACAAAGCAAAGAAGGAACCGCCTCAACCCTACGGGGAGCAGCTGCGCTCTATACTACTCCAAAACACATGGGAACGGAAACAAAAAAGGAGGACGGAGGGCGAAAAAACACAAAGCGATCGCACACCGTGTACAATAGGCAATTATCCCACACACACATTCACCACAGACCCCCCCCTAACGCCTCTTTAGAGAGCGCGATGCGGAAATCAAATTCCCCCCACCGAGGCCTGCCGGCGCCCAGGAGTGCTGCCCCCCCCGCCTCCCCGCCCCGGTATAAGAAGAAGTGGAAAGAAAGTCCTTTCCTACAGCAGTTGTTGTTGAAACTTCCTTCCCAGTGCCGACTTCGTCTGTCTGCAGCGCAGAACCAATGCCAACTTCGTCTACAGCGCAGAATACCCGAAATTGGGTATTGCATCAACCAATCCCCACGCTTAGGGTTTCGACAAAACATGGCAAAGGTGCCCCAATTGTCGACGAAAAGTCGCAAATCCTGGTCCGCATCGCAAAACGAATGCCGCATTCGGAATCAGCGCCCTCGAAAGCACCGCAATCAACTCCAAGTGCGATTCTGTCAACAGAGACGTACTTCAAATTTTGAACCCGGCCGGGGGTACGGTAGCCGGAAAAATGTTTTTGAAACTCGGTTCCGTATCACTTTTCGACGGGGAATCACCTGGTGGACTCCATTTAGCCATTAAGAGTCGCATTCGAGCGTTACAGCAGCCCAAAGTCGAAAAAGTGCCGAAAGTAAGTCAACTGAGGTGTACTTCGAATTTGGACACGGCCCGAGGTACGGCAGCCGGAAAACTATTTTTGAAAATAGGTTCCGTATCACTTTTCGACGGGGAATCACGTGGTGCACCCCATTCAGCCATTAAGAGTCGCATTCGACCGTTACAGCAGCCCGAATTTGAAAAGTGCCGAAAATCGGTCAAAATCGCCACCACTTGGAACACCACAACTTTTAATTTAAACGGTCGATTCTGGCGATTTTGGTGTCAAACGAAAGCAAATCGATAGGCGCTTTGGGCGTTAGGGCTTTGGGAGCGATTGTACACGGAATCTCACAACTCGATTTTTTACACCGAAATTTCAAAAAAAAATTTTTTTCTTTTTGCCATAACTTCCGCGCGGGACCACCTAGGAAGCTGAGGTTTCTTTTCCGGGGTAGATATTCTCGAGGACTATAACATATCCAAAAATCACCAAAATCGACCAAGTATTGCGACAGTTATGGAGCGGTAAACTTTTGCGTAGTTCAAAAAAACGCCGTTTTTTCAGTTTTTTGAATTTTTCTCAAAATTTTTCCACTACGCGAAAAAAATGAAGGTCCGAGCACACCTACTATCCCTCGAGAGCTATCGATTAAAAAAAACCGTTTACAAATCGGATCAACCACGCAAAAGTTATCGATGGAATACGGATTATGAAATCGGACCCTCGACTATAGCACTCCGCCTTTTCAAGTCGGAGTGCTAATAAGCAGCAGCTTCTGCAAAACAAATTGATCGCCTACCGTAAGAAACGGGGCGTAGTGCTGGAAGACAGGAAGGTCGCCTACCGTAAGAAACGGGGCGTAGTGCTGGAAGACAGGAAGGTCGCCTACCGTAAGAAACGGGGCGTAGTGCTGGAAGACAGGAAGGTCGCCTACCGTAAGAAACGGGGCGAAGTGTTGGAGTACAAGAAGGTCGCCTACCGTAAGAAGCGGGGCGAAGTGCTGGAAGACAGGAAGGTCGCCTACCGCAAGAAACGGGGCGAAGTGCTGGACGACAGGAAGGTCGCCTACCGTAACAAACGGGGCGAAGTGTTGGAGTACA
>JASAMZ010007120.1:0-22304 GCA_030248115.1 Linhomoeus sp. GSCO2_2 | reverse complement strand
ACTTTGCAGAGTGACCCTTGTGTTGTGTACAGCGTCGCGAATGGAAGTCTACCTCATTCACCCAGTCTCCATTTGAACACCTGTCAAAGAAGGGAATGCCACACTCACACTAATTTTACATTCAAGTTATGTTTAACATTTTGTACTTTATGTTTTGTATTTTATGTCATATATTGTGCTTGAGAATTTTATATTTCAGATTTTATATATGCATTTTATAATTTATATTCTATTTTTGAAAGTGGTTACAGAACTTAGATAAACAATTTTAAAATCATACCGTGGTCGATATTTGAGTCGCCACAATTGAACCACCTCTATATATTTAAGAGTTATTTTATATTTCATATTATTGTTTTTTATGCTTTATGTTTTCGCAGTCGTAATTCGTGTACACTGCAGTCGATATTCGCGCCTGCACATTGACAAAGGTAGTATTTTCATATTTTAGCTATATTTTATTCTTATTTGTATTCTATACTATAGATTCTATATGTTGTGTTTTGCAGTCAGTATTCATGAAAACTGCAGCTGATATCTCAATATCCACACCAGTATGTTTACAAATATTCTATATTTTATGTTTCACGTTTTATCATATTACATCTTTAGTATTTTTAATCTATATTTTATATTTTATGTTTTATATGTTATAGCTTGCACTTGCATTGCAGTCGATATTCATGCATACTGCAGTTGGTATTCTCGCTTCAACATTTATGAAAAAAGTATTTTTCTTTATTACATTTTTTCATATCCTATATTTATTTCATGTTTTATTTCATATGTTTTTATTTCGCATTTTATATTTCACGGTTTATCGTATTCCATACTTAATACCTCTTATCTATTTTTTATATTTATTTTACATTTTGAATCTTATATTAAATATTGCATATTTCAAACTACATCTCTTGTATTTATCTTTTGCTATGTATATTGTATTTTGCAGTCGATATTTGCATCTGCACATTTGGAAACAAGTACTAAATATTATATATTTTCTATATTATTTCTTGTTATGTATTTATATTTATCTTAGAGTCTTAGAGTCTAGTCTTTCACACTTAAGCATAGTTAATATTGTTTATTCTGTTCTACCTTTCATATTGCATACTTTATATTTTGTGTTTTGCAGTGGCTATTCATACACGTTGCAGTCAATATTGAACAGAGTTATATTTAGTATTTCACATTTTACCATGTTTCGTATTAAATATTTCTTATTCTATATTTCATATTCACCATACATTTTATATTTTATGTACATTGTATGTTTTGCAGCCAATATTCATGCATACTGCAGTTAGTATTCACGTCTGAATGTGTATAAAACAGTATTTCATATTTTCCACTTTACCTTTTTCCATATTTTACACTAATTTTATGTGATACTTATTTTTATTTATTATTGTAAAAATATAATTGTATATTAAACTATATATTTATATCTACAATTATAAATATTTGTAATCATATATTAATATATAAACAACATATTTACTATTGCATATTATCAAATAATTACAAGTATTTTATACTTAAAAGCAGTAACAAAGTTTTAAAAATGTTACAATTTAAAGATCACACTTTTGTGCATACTACAGTCGATATTCAAGCATACTGCAGCAGTGCAGCTGGTATTCGCGCATGCACGTTTACAATCAATCAGCATTATCCTGAGGCATTCCCCTGTGGCATTGCATCAAGAATATTGGTGATGGCTCGCGCACCATTGGGTATGGAAGTCAGCAAGCATCACTGCTCAGTGATACAGAGACTCTGCACAACTGAAGGGTGAAGATGGGTGACATTGGCAGAAAGCCAAGGGGAGAGACGTCTCGACTCAGACAGGCGAGCAGCACCATTTTAAACCAAAGGACTACCCCACCTTCACAGGTGCCTCTGCCACCGCAGGTGACTGAGGTCACCCCTGGAACTCTAAAGAGCCAAGGAAGGAAGATGGCACCAGTATTGTCAAAATGCAAACAGACAAACTAAGGCTGAGCCTGAAGCTAAGTCTTGTTGAGGCTGAGCCTAAGCCTCCCTGAGCCGAAGCTAAGGACGAGCCTGAGCCTAAGCTAAGCATGAGGCTAAGCCTGAGCCTAAGTCTAAGCCTAAGCATAAGACTGAGCCTAAGCCAACCTGAGCCTAAGCCAAGCCTAGAATTTAACGCTATGTTCTCTTGCACTATGACAATATGGGGACCATCTTCCCGATTCCCTCGGACCAATGGGACCAGACGCCGGATACTTCCCCAGACAACCTGCCCAGTTGGGCATCCAGTCCCTTCGACCCCAATCGCTCTCAGGCACCCCTCCCGCCAACCCAGCCACCAGCGGAGACACCCCGACACCCGCGGCATCAGAGGTCGAGGATGGGTGCGCCCACAGGGGCCCCCCAGGGGGGAGGGACCCCCTTCCGGACTGAGATGACGCCCTGGGGTCCGCCCGTACCCCCTACCCCTGTGGATGAATGCAGCCCGCTAATCCCCAACTAACCCGCCCAGGCCCTTTGGGACAAAGGGACAGCCGACCCGGTAACCACTTGGGACGGTCAGAAGGCTGGAGAGTGGTGTGACATTGACCCAGGCATGACTGGGACCCTCTGAGCCCGGACTACTTTTGCCACGGTGCCCGCTCTCTCAACTTTCAACACCTTACGCCCGCCGTCCACTTTTGTTGACATATTAGTATTTAGTTAGTGATATTAGTGACACGTTGTCAACACCGAGCGCCAGCCATCCGCACCTGTAGGCCAGCCTCTCCACTGTTGGGCTCACTGGGCGACCCAGACCGACCCCGGACCTGCACCGCCAGGTCCGGGGCACTCCTCCCTTGCCATCACCACAGGAGGGGGGGGGGCTTCACATCCTCCCCCCCCCCCTCCACGAAGGGTCCCACAGACCCACCCGCCCATCACCACAGGGCCACCACGCCCTCCGGGCACCCCCCAGGCGCCGACCCCCCACATGGGGTCACAAGCACCCCCCTCCCTTCCTCCACTCCGCCGCCACAGCCAGAGCAGAAGGGGGCCTGCGCACCACCGCAGGCCCCCCTCCCACTCCAACACCAGTACACAGGGCCATTGGGCCCCCACGCCCCTCCACCAACTCCACACGCCACCGCCGAAGAGAGACCCCCCACCACGGGGGCCCCCGTACCACACTGCCAGCCCCGCCGGCCGCCACCTCGCCGCCACCCACAGTGGCAACAACAAGAAACAACAGCGATAACAATGAGATAACAATACGATAACAAGCCGTAGCGATAACAATATGGGCGTCGATAACAATTGATAACAATGTTGGCGTTGATAACAAATAACAATGTAGGCGTCGATAACAATTACTAATAACAAATAGGCGTCGATGTAACAATTACTAATAACAAATGGGCGTGCATAACAGGCTGGCCTTAGTGCCAGCTACAAGAGAGACCACTACGAAAGACAGCGCCGCCGTTCACTACCAGCCAGTGGCCATTCAGAGGGTGCGCAGCTTTGGAGACGAGACAGCACATTGGAGTACATTAGGGGGGAAAGATGGTATTTTGAAACACTGCTATGACTGGCCGAGATGCATTATCATTTGAAGTGAAAATGTTACAGGCTGAAAGCGACTCACCTCCGTCCAGATGTTCTTGACGGAGGGTAGGAAGAGCGCCGCGTAGCAGGGGCATGGTGGGGGGGAGCCGCCGTCGGAACTGAACAAAAGAAAAGACGCAATTACGCAACGCGCACGGAGGTGGAGAAGCACTCGGACGCAAGCAAGGCCACTTCAGATGTCACAATCGAAAGCAGCGCAGTTGCAGATGCCAGTCAAGAAGAGCTACGTTCACTTCTGCCGATGTGCGCAACTTTTGACAAAGGGCGGCGCCATTCGACAAGACAATTGGCGCTTCCGCTAGCAGTCGCAACATTCAACGACTCGCAGAAACCACTGAAGCCCCCACCCACACTTACAAGAAGAACCAAGCCGCTGCGCCCTTCCATTTGCTGCTGCTGTGGTGGTAGTTGTGGGTGGTGGCGTCTCAGTTGCGCACGTGTCCGGTGCGCAGGCCCAAGTGGTGGACCTTCTTGCAGTGGGCCTGCAGGGTGGAGGGGTTGAGGTAGAGGTTGAACTCCCCCACCCTGCCGCACTCCAGGCAATAGGGGCACCCTGTAAGAACAACTCAGACGTTTCAGAGGTTCAGAGGAAGACCAACGACTGTAAAAGCGCTCACAGTAGCCACTGCGTCGGCCGTTGGGTTTGTCGGCGGGGGCCCTGGTGGGGGTGGGGCGCCTGTAGTAGAGCAGGCCCGGGTTCGGGTAGCCGTGCGCGTGCGCCTAGAAAGAAACAGGTTTCGTTCGAGTGACAGTACACACATCCCAGTTCCAAATGACTACCTGGTGGTAGCGCAGGTGCTGCTGGTTGTTGGCCTGAAACAAGAGAGAAAAAAGCATTATGGGTGTATCGCTCAGCGCTGGCAACACGCCAAACAGAGGAGGTTCTATCTCTTTCACCTGTTGGTTTTGCAGGTGGATCTGCCAGGGGTCGACTTGGGCTTGCTGCTGCTGATGTTGAATTTGCAGAATGGGGGGATTCTGAAAGAGCAACGCGAAACATGACGTCATGGAGCGAAGTAGAACACAAAAGCGCAAACATGACACTGGCACGTACCTGGTGCTGTTGCTGTTGCTGCTGATTTTGCTGGTTCTGCTGATTTTGCTGTTGCTGTTGATTCTGCTGCTGCTGCTGTTGATTCTGCAGTAGTTGCTGCTGCTGCTGAAGCTGGGTCATCTGTTGCAGCAGCTGGGCCATCTGGGCCTGCAGCTGTTCCAGCGGAGTGGGCTGCGGCGGCGCCTGCTGCTGCTGCTGAGCCGCCAGCCTGGCCTCCAGATGGGCGATGCGGGCGTCCCGCTCAGCCACCATCCTGCAACTGTGCCTCTGCCTCACACCTTCAGCCATCTCGCTCCAGACCTCAGCATCATAGGTCAGTGATGGCGTCAAGTGCGTAGATGCCTTCACTCTTCAGATGTCAGAGTTTGCCAGTGAGGTAGTTTCAGATGCCAACGGCAGGGAGCCAGCTTCAGATACCCTACCCTAGTAGCAATGTGTGTCGGATGTCTCGAGGAATCCGCAACCATGACAGTGGAAAACGTCTCATTCTCAACCGTCTCAAGTAATTGCCATAATACGCCTCCAACTAGCAGGATCGACACAAAATGGTGCGACAGGTTCACGAGACAACACACCTGAGCAGCATGCCCACTTCGCCGTCGTCTTCGTCGCCGTCCTGCTGCGGCTGCTCTCCTCCGGCGTCGGCCGGCTCTTGCGCCGCTTCTTCTTCTTGCTCCTCCTCCACTTGCTGCTGCTGCTGCTCGCCCGCCGGCGGGGCGATCACGAAGGTGCCGGCGTCGGCCTGTAAACAATCATAGTCGAGGTCTCTCACCTGCAAATGCAACAGCTTTCTGGTGACTGCGAGGGAGGAGGGATGGATAGGAGGGAGCGATGAAGGGACTGGGAGGGAGGAAGGGACTGGGATGGAAAGAGGGAGGGAGGGCGAGGGGGGTAGGAAGGAAGGGAGGCAGGGGGGGGGGGGTGAGTGGGGGAAAGAGGCACCTTCTACCTGGACGTGGGAGGCGCCCTCGCCGGTGACGCCGCTGTCGCTCTCGCGGCCGGCCGAGAGGGCCGTCTCCTGAAAACAGGCGCCGTTCACAACTTCTCAGCGCACAGTCTGTGCGGTAGCAGAGCAAGAACACTGACGAGCTCGCCCTCGGGCTCCTCCTCCGCTTCGACTTCCAATCCGGGGTCGACGTAGCCGCCGCCACTGGCGCCCTGCGTCGTCTCGACCTCCAGCGTCGCCTCGCTCTCTTCCTCCACCTGAAGACACGCAAGAGATATATGTAGGTGTGATGCAACAGCTACCAAAAGAGCCCCGTAGAGGTGAGGAGAGTGTGCGCGATGGTACATAAATGGAAGAAGAGTGAAAGCTCTGACAGAGTAACGGCCAGCACTACGCGTAGACACATATGTAGGTAGACAGAGGCGCAGAGTAGGACAGTGCCTGAGTCTGGTCCAGGGGGTCGAGAGGGGTGCTGCTGGCGGGTGGGGCGAAGGGGCCCGGCAGCGTGAAGGTCAGATTCGCTGCGGAGGCCGCTTGGGGTCGCTGCTGCTGCTGTCTCCCCCCTCCTCCTCTGGCCTTGCCTCCTCCTCCTCTACCCCCTCTGCCTCCTCTGCCGCCACCTCTCTTGGGCGCCTGACAGAGAGCAACCAATCTTCTTCTTGAATAAAAGACAGAGGAATATTCGACAGGCGCACACTCGCACAAGTTCAAGTTGCAAGATTTCTTCTTGACAAGCCCACACAGTGCGAAGCACCATGATCCATTCGCATCAGAAAGAGAACTGTCACAGACCTTGGGGGGAGAGGCGGAAGTGGCCGCGGCTCCCTTCTCCTTCCTCTTGGAGGCCGCTCTGGGCGGGGAGAAGCCCTGGACGATGGCCGCCCGCTGCAACAGCACGCACAATAGCTTTGCAGTAGTCGGTTGTCTCGCGTGAATAACAGTAGCAAAGAACCACGCATTGCCAGATTGCACGAGAATGTTGGGAACACTTTGGAGGCACGTGCATACGGTACTACCACCTACAAGTAGAGAAACTGACCCTGTCGTCGCCGCCGTGGCTGGGTCCGGCCAGGGGTTCCTGTTGTGGCTGTGGCTGGGCGGGGGGCGCCTTGGGACTACTGGCCGCCGCCGCCGCCGCCTGAGTCGAATCGGTGAGACAGAATGTACTATGTAAGTGGACGGAGCGCAGTCCCAGTTAGATACAGTAGTCAGCAATGCTGGGCCACCTGTCTGTCGTCGTCGTCGTGCTTTCTCTTTCGGCCGCCGCCGTCCGCGGTCGTCGTCGTCGCGGTAGAAGCCGGCGTCTGAATCGTGGGGCGCTGCTGCTGAGAGCCGTCTCTTGCGGGGGCCAGGCCGAATAGGGCCGCGAAGCCGGCGCTTGGGGCCAGGCCGCGCCGCGCCTCCGACTCCCATCCGCGCACCTGAGGAAGGGAGGGAGATAGGGACTTTTATCAACGCGTCACATCCAAAGAAGTGGTGCGCCAACACCCACCGTGTCAGCAGCGGTGGGACCGCCTCTTCTGGGCGATCGCCGACCGCCCGCCGCACTTCTGGGCGACGTCTTGTCTTTGTCCTTGTCCTTCTCTTTGTCCTTGTCCAGCTGCTGGCGCTTGGGGCTGGTGCCGCCGCTGGCCCCAGCCTGCAGACAAAGCAAGTGCAATATTGAGTCCAAGCTTCGCCAGAATTCTCTCACGTACCGTATCTCGAGTGGGTGAACAACCAGAAAATATTATGAGAAAGCCAATACTTCACAGACGGCTGTACCACACAGAATCAAATTGGAAACTATTGAGAGTAACCCCGAACATCGACCACCCCCCTCCCCCACCCCAAGTAGACATCGATTCCCAACTATGAACAAACAGCAATATGGATTCTCTCACCTGTTCGGTCGCCGCCGTCGTCGCCGCCTGCATCCGCTGCCGCTGCGGAGGGGGCGTCGCGTCGTCGTCGCCGAGTTGGAACTGGGAGCGGAGGTCGCGCCGCTCCATGCGCCGTCGCTGCTCCTCCTGTGGTGTGGTGGTGGTACGGTAGTGAAACAACTTTACCAACGAAAACTTCCACACATGATAATCTTCCCACCGTCATCGTTGTCGTCGTCGTCGTCGCGCCTCTCTGTCCGCCGCTGCGTCCGTCGTGGTCGTCGTCGCTTCTGGCCACGCTGGCCGTCGTCAGCTGCCGCTGCTGAATGTTTTGGCCAATTGTAATGGAGATGACGTCTTACTGCTGCATGTAAGTGCATACGTAATCAAATCCAGAGCGAGTGAGCCGATCAAGAGTAAGGCAAGCGTCCAATCAGTGCGTGCGCTCACCTGACTACTGGGCGCAGTCGTGGCCTGTCGAATGGGCGGTCTGGCGAGTTGGGAGCGCCGAGGGGGAGTGCCGAAGATGCGCGAAGTAGTGCTCCGCTGCCTGTTGAGGGCGGCCTCCCTCTGCGCGTCCTGACGACAAGAGATACACATATCGGATGTAAGAGGAGTAGCAATCGCAAATCGCACCACTCACTCACCGTCATGTAGGGGGTCGTCGTCGTGCTGCTTGGCTGGGCGGGGGTCGGACTCTGAAACGTCAAAGAACTCTCTGAGCATTAATTCTCGTCGGAAGTGAAACAGTTACACAGAGCGAGATGGGCGACATCGAGAGCCGTTTTCAATGACTGAATACGTTGTGGTGCCAGTCACTTCTGCCTGCAAGTGGGAAAAGATATCTATTCCACCAAAAATCATCGACGCCTCTCGATATCGCACCTGTGGGTGGTCCATATAAAAGGTGCGCCGTGGCATACTCTAAGGCCAGAATGTGTTGATGTGCGCAGTGGTGCCTGTCGCTCTCAGTCACAATCCAGCCGAGCAACGGTCAGACACCTTAGAAGTTCAAAGACAATGAGAGGCATGCAAGGGCTTGGTGGGAGCCAGCCGCCTTCTCTCTCACAGATACGCATGAGAATACTGGCGTCAGTCAAACCATTTCAAAGGTACACAATCCGCAGCCGATATTCGCGCCACAATGCTTCCAAGAAGGCGCCTGCCTGGCTGGATGAAGTTCGTGCCTCATGCCATCGCATGCACGCACAGTCATCTCTCTTTCATGCAAATGCGCAGAAGAAGACGAGTTCGAGTTCTTGTGGTAGAATACTGTAGAGCTCCATTGGGCATTCGGTGATCGCTGCCTGAAACCGACCACCGGAAACATCTGCAAGAAACTTATTGGTCAATGTCATACGTCCCTGCGCGAGGTGACAGTGGTAAGATGAGAACTGTGTGAGTGAAGCCACATACACGCCTGAGTAGCAGCAACTCAGTCATCGGGTGAGTCGCCAAGTGACGCGCGAGCGACAAGCCGAATGTCCAAGCAACACTGACAAATCGACCAAAGGGAACGCGCTCGTGTAATATGAGGCAAACCATCAGAGAAGGGGGGGGGGGGTCTAACAATCTGTTTCCCACCACGACTACTATACAGACGTTAGGCCTTGCTACTGAGAAGCGACCTCAAAAATCCTGTCAGGTACAACAATGCGGCGCAGCAATTGCAGCTTCGTTCAACGACGCAACTGAACAGACACACTCCACACTCGAAAGTGGACGGATCTTCTTGCCTAGGGTATACGGTAGATGAGAGAGCAGAATATGCCTCTTTTGATACCTCTTTCCCCTGAGAGTCTCGCAGCTTCATTGTTCCCAGAACACTTCTGGTGAAATGCAGCGAGGTGTTGGAAGTCGCAGCAAGCACTCTTACAAACAGAGTGGACTACTACCACAACTTTACGATCCAGAGGCTTGAAAAGGAAAAAATGCGTCCTTTGGCGCCTGGCCGAATGCCGTAGCGTTCAGTGGCTCTCGAAACGCTACACAGAAGTTCACAAACTTCTACAGGGTGGCAAGTTGCCGACATTACGTCAGGGACTC
This sequence comes from Linhomoeus sp. GSCO2_2, assembly GCA_030248115.1. Lineage (NCBI taxonomy): Eukaryota > Metazoa > Nematoda > Chromadorea > Monhysterida > Linhomoeidae > Linhomoeus > Linhomoeus sp. GSCO2_2. The sequence goes on along the minus strand of JASAMZ010007120.1, from coordinate 12,790 downwards.
AAGATGGGAGTGAGCATCGCGTGTAGAGGACTCTCAAATCAAGGCGACAGGCCGAGAGAGAGACAGGCGTACACCCGAAAGAATCCAATCAATCGATCAAGCAGAGCTCTTTCAAACGCTAACAGAAACCACCCAAAGGCCCACCTGACGCGGCCGCCGCTTGCCGTCGTCGTCGTCGTCGCCCCTCCTGCGTCCGTCGTTGTGGTCGTCGTCCTTGTCGCTCTGTTCCTCCTCCTCCTGCTCCGCCAGGCCGCCGGGCACCTGGGAGGCCAGCGCTGCCGCTGCGCCGGCCTGCAAATCAAAGCTTCTTTTGCTTCAATCAAATCTCGCTCACAGCGTCTTTTGTCTTGATCGGAGAGAAGGCAACCCGAGAAAGAATTGAGATTTAGTTAGAAAAGAAACACAAAGACTCACTCCCGAGGGTCCCTGGTCGGCTGGCGAGCCCTCCTCCTCCTCCTCTCCGTCCCTTCTTCTGCTGTCGGCGTGTTCCTTGCCTGAGGACGCCATTGGGTGGTCGGTCCTGCAGGCCTGCAATGGCAAACAACGATTTTCGACAACACAGACACTTCGTTGACACCACTGACTGAGCTACAGTCTCTGCCAGACGAATTTCAGTAGAAAAACTTCGTTCGGGCTCAGAATGCAAGAAGGAACAATGGTTAGGCAATGCTATTGAACACCAACAAAACAAAGACAATAATTGCGCTTCCAAGACCGGGCACTTGCAATTGCTCACCGGGTTCTCGGGTCCTTCCACTAAGATGCCGCTATTTCTGACTGTGTTCACTTTTGGATTGGCAACGACAGTTTGAAAATTCAATAGATAAATTTGTCGCTATAAAGTCGAGACAATGCAAGGGCAAGGCAGCAATATCCTCTCAATTTTCGCACGAAAAACACACGCTTTCTCACACACTGAACTGGACTAAAGCGTTGAAACAAAGGGCCGGCCGACGCAACGATGTCTGCTAAATGGATCTGAAAGGGAAACTATTGTGCGCAGAGAGTACTTATCTGCGCGTTGTGGTCTCTGGGTAGGGCATGACGTTTTCTTTCCAACAAATTGGACGGTAACAGCGTGGATTATTATTCAACGCACCTTTTATAGAAATCGTCATAGGATTTTCAAATTCTGCGCAACCGTATGTTGCTAAACATACTGTTGTACCAAGTATTCGAACTTTAGACGCGTAGGTGAGCGTTTCGCCACCAGCGCCGACAAGCGGAAACAAACGCAAAGGGTGCAACAAGTCTATTTACGATGCAAAGGGCCAGCAATCGAGGCTTTCACTCGTGTTTCGTGTGCGTAAGCAATGAGCGCGCGAAAAAAGGAAGTTTCTACGTCTTGATTTATCCCGTCCCCTTGTGTTGTTGTTGCGTGTTTACCTTACTAACTTATGCTACTATATCATCTCGTGATCACCTCACCTTCGCCAATGACACTCTGTTTTGCGAATCCCCTTCAATCAAATCAAAGTCGAATCGAATCAAATTCGAACATTGAGTGGATATTGTTGCCTTGTCCTTGCATTGTCTCGACTTTATAGCGACAAATTTATCTATTGAATTTTCAAACTGTCGTTGCCAATCCAAAAGTGAACACAGTCAGAAATAGCGGCATATTAGCGGAAAGGACCCGAGAACCTGGTGAGAATGACAGTGTTCCTTGTTGTGAAACTTGTCGACAATCTTTGTGGCCTCGTCGTTTGTGTTGTCGAAACTCAGGGTTTCATCCAGCGAAAGCGTCGTCAGTCAGGTCCTCCGGAAGGAGGAGGCGGAGCCCAAGATAACTGCGCATCCTTCCGCTCCGGTAGAGTTACGACGAGTGAGGAAAGGGAGTAGGGAGCTGAGAAGTGAGGGCGCCAAGCAAGGGAAAGAAGCGTCCACGGCTCGGAGTCGCCGACGCGCTTGCGCTGCGCCCACCGAAGAAGGCGCATGGCGCATCAGCTGACTTACAGAGACAGTAGACGCTTCGACTGAAGGGGACCTTGTTGCCAATCGACCTCGACGCTTCCACTTCTCTGGGCCAGCCGCGCTGCCTTCCTCGAAGCTCCTCGTAGTGCACGCTGGCCGCCTCGCCTCAAGCACTGTGAGCTCTGTTTGAACTCTTCTCGGAACGAATGAACTACCAACCCTCAATCTCAAAAGGTTCTACATAGCTACACATAAACTCGATCTGCCAACCTCCTCACGGGTGGCCTGAACCTCTGGGGAATTCTTCGATGGAACTGCATTGTTTTGTTGATCCCTTAGACTCATAGGTGGGATTGGGGGGGGGGACCCCTAACCTTGGCCATCCGGACGGGATTTCCGGATACCCCCCCCCCCCCAGAAATTTTTGCCGAAGACCCCCCCCCCCCCCTTCTAGAAATTCTAGACCCCCTTCCCCCTACTCTAAGGAAGCCGGAAAAATTGAGGAAATTTTCCCAAAATCAGTCAAAAATTGGTTAAAATTTTTGCCTGCGGCGCTATTTTTGCATATTTTTGGCCATTTTTTATGAAATTCGCACCATAATAGAGCCAAAATAGCTAATTTTTGGCACTTTTTAGCTACATTTGTCTACCCCCCCCCCCCCCCCCCATTTTGAGCCGATCAGGAAACGGATTCCTGATCCGGAGATCCCCCTCCCCCCTCCCCCCCCCCCCCCCCAAAAACCCCAAAGACCCCCTCCCTGGCCCAATTCTGGATCGCACCTATGCTTAGACGTGCTTGCATGTAAGGGTGGGGGGGGGGGGGGTTCATTTCATGCCCAAGCAGAGGAAGGGCACTAACTGACCCATTTGGCAAAGGTTTACTTGCCCACTCCCCTTTGACAGGCCGTCAACTGACATGCCAGAAGGCTTGTTCGTGCAGCACCGCAGGGACCTCTGCAATTCCCAAGAAGCGCCTGAGTGTGAAGAGCGCTGTCTACTGCACCTTCCTCTTCTGGACGGTCGACGCCAGTAGTCAGAAGGTAGTCCGTCTTTAGCACATTTTGTAATCGTGCTACCTGCGGTCTCGGGGAGTGTACCTGATAATTTGTCTGGGTGGGGAGGGGGGGGGGGTAGGGTTGGAGTGTCGTAACCTTTCATAGGCTTATGCGGGGTGTCGTGCCGCCAGGGTAGTTTCACTGGGGACGCGCCGACACAAGTCGGCGATCGTATTCAGCCAAGAGGCCGTCTGGCAATGGCTAGGCGCCGCCGCCACAAAAGCCAAGTAACAGGACTACTTACAGTGAAGTGGCACTGTATTCAGGGATCCCTCCATGATTTCACAACTTGGCTGCCGGCGTGTGGGAACTGCATCGAACTTCATCTGGCTCCACCTCGGCTCCCATCCCCTCCCCCCCGCCGATGGGAAACTATCAGAAACTCTGTCTGCCCCTCGGCGATAGGAAGTGGAAGCTTCCCTTCCAGCCCACTGACTGACTGCCTGAGGAGAGAACCCCAGGGAGGCAACTACTACTGCTACTACTGCACTGGAAGGAACTGAAGTCTTCTGAAGAAGGCGCCGCCAACTGTTTGCGATACGCGCCACATTCCTGGAGAATAGACCTTTGACCAACCGTGTTGTATCAAGGGGCGACCTCTGTGCGCCATTTCTGTGTGATTCGTTGATGACGCCTTTGGACAAGTGGAGGGAGGAAGAGCTGCTCTCCGACCTCTGGGAGTGGGAGCGAGTGGAAGAGTCTGTGGGTGTGAGATCGAGCCTGTTATCGGTGTGAATTGTGAGAGCGAAAGTTGAGGGCGACTAGGGTGCGCTGCCGATATTGCACGGCGGTGTGCTTGCGTGAACTGTTCCTGAGAGTTTCGAAGTGGGTCGGCCTGGCCGAAGAAGAGAGCCTCCAGACGAAACGCAAGATTGCTTGACTGCTTGTGCGCATTCGATGTACGTGTCTTTCAGTTGGTTTCTGTTACATCATTACATCGGGTACTTTCAAGTCGAACAAAATTTTGTTGTTCTCTGTTCGGCGCGCGTCTCTTCGCGTTACTGCATTGGCTCGTGATCGGGTACAGTACTCTAGCAGCTAGGTCTCGTGTGCGCTTAGAATTGGCGCGGCGCTTCCTGTCGTATCTGTGTTGCACGTGTGGCATCCCTTGCACGACTTGTTTTCATGGAATCTGGCGGTCTGGCTAAGCATCGTGGCACATCGCACTCTCTAGTCGCCCTCGTGGGTAATACACCTGGATAGCGTATGTCGATGAAGTGCCAGTATGAGTGGGCCCAGCCAGCAACTCGGCAGACAGAGGCCAGGCCAGCTGCGGGATACAAGACGTGCTCGTGGGAAGGAGACGAGAAGGAAGACGAGAGGCCAGTATGGTCTCGCTCAGGTACTTCACCGTATTTTGACTGGACGTTTGTTTTGGTTGCTGATATGGTTGGTTAGCGACGCGTTGGTGGAGTGCCGTGTGTTGCTGTAGAGTCGTGTGTTGTAATGAGAGTGCTTTGTGTTGTACTGTGGAGTGCCTTGTGTTGCACTGTGGAGTGCCGTGTGTTGTACTGTGGAGTGGCGTGTGTTGGACTGTTGAGTGCCGTCTGTTATGAGTGCTGTGCTGCAGTGTAGTGCCGTGTGTTGTACTGTGGAGTGCCGTTTGTTGTGCTTGTGGGACCTTTACGCCCAGGGACCAGTGGCGACAAGAGATTACACTCAACGGGGGTCTTCTGGCAGGAAAACTACGAAAGATACAGACGTGAACCCTTGATAGCCCTCTCGCTCTTCCCTTCTCGGGTGCTGTGAAAGTGACGACTCGGCAATATCGTCGGAAGAAACTCGCTGTCGAGGGACTGTTTCTGTCCGCTACTGCACGTCCGCCGCTTTCCAGTGGGCTTTTTGGCACTCCGCCCCGACGAAGTCGGCGGAGAGCAGTAGGCAACCGGAGGGAAGGTGCTTTCTACGTGCTCGCTTAACTTTCGCTAGGAGTAACAGATTTTGAAACGGTTTTTTGCGTTCGATAGCCCTGGTGGATGCGCAGGCCGCGTGCTATATGAGAAAATTCCGGTAATGGGAAAATTTTTTGAAAATTCAAAAATTCAAATTTTTACTAAGTAAAAATCCGTTATCCCACCGCCATTTTCGCTACACTTGATCAAAATTCACCATTTTTGGATATGTTGTAGCCCTTGGGGAGGCGGACTTGGGAAATCAAAAATTGGAGAATTTGGACGCGGCACGGCCGGGTTACGGTAGATTCAAATTTTGAGAACCCGATTCCGGCCGTTCAAAAAATCATATCTCGCGATTTACTGGGCCGATCGGGCTGAGATAAAATTTCCGGCCGGCGTCTGGATGTGCTCTTTCATTTAAGACCGAAACCGGCAAAATCCATCCAGCCGATCGCGAGCTAGGCGGGGGCAATGGGTTTCCGTTCGGGACCAAATTTGGGGATTTTTGCATTTGACCGGTTTTTTCGCCGAAACGCGTGGTTCTACCGGGAAACGGACACCGTCAATCGATTCTACGCTAAAATCTGGCCCGGAAACATAATTTTCGGTTTTTCGAGCTACCGTAACCCGGCCGCGTCGAATTTTTGAATCCCGGGCCGAAATTTTCAAAATCGAGTTGACAGTTGGTTCGGGGGTTTTCGAGGTCGGGGAGTTCGAATTTCGCGTTAGTTTTGCGATTACTGTTCACTTTCGACCCTTTTCGGATGGTTTAGGGTGGGTTTGTGGCAAAAATTTGAAATCCCCGGGTAGTATTGAGGTGTAGCGCGGTGTAACGGGACCGTCGAAACAAGTTCGGACAAATAGGTTTAGGGCCTTCTGACACCGGTTGTGTGCTTGCGAGCGCTCTTGGAGATGACGAGCGCCATAATTGTTGCTTGGAAATGCCGCGGTGGTGTCACCCTTCTGTGCTTAGCGAAGTCGGCCTCCTTGCTTGTTTCAGAAGCGCCACCTATTAGCGCGCTTCTTTCCCGCTCGGTGCACAGATGCGTCCTTGTGCGCGCGGCTGACCATTTGCCAGTACATGGCCGTCGTTGTCGCGATGAAGCCGCCGCGCGTGTGTGCCTCAAGCTGATACGCCACGTAGCACGCAATGAGCGAGCGTACCACCGAAACGATGGAAGTAGAGGTGTTTCAGGTATTTTCGGAGTCGGGAATGCCGAATGTCGCGTCACTTTTGCGATTCTTCGTCTGTTTCGGTCCTTTTCGGATGCGTTAGGCTGGTTTTGGAGGAAAGGTCCGAAAACCCCATCCAGAATTGTGGTACAGCGCTGTGTACTAGCCAGCCAGGACAAGTCTGGTCAGGGTCATGACTTTTCGACTGCGTTTGGGCACTGCTTCCAACACGGTGCTTACTTCCCTATCGTGTTGCACGTGTCTGTTCCAGCTCGGTGCAAAGATGGGCCGTTGTACGTTCACGTTCCAGCGCATGTTGCCAGTAAAGTTGGCGTTTTGCCGAGACGAAATCGCTGCGCGCTCCATCCAGGGGAGCCACCACATAGCCAGGCTTAGGTCTCCCGTGGTGTTGTGACGTCACCCGCGTCTCTTCTGGGAGGGAGGGAAGGAGGGAGCGCGCGGTGATAGCATCATTTACCTCAGTACATGTGCACAGGTGTATGTGTGTACAGGTGTGTAGGTGTACACCTCAGTACCGAAAATTTCAGCTTCAGTGGGTGGTTTAAGCCAATCGGCGGAGTGCCACGTTGACACTCGCGGAGTGTCACGTTTAACTAGTTAGTCGGTAGGCGCACGGCGAGCGAACAACAATGCTACACACTGATGGCACTTCAAATTCAAAAAGGCAACTCGAACACTGACTCAAATCTCCCGCCGCCTGCACACGTATCACACTCTGGCCTTTGATGTGCAGACGCGCACCGAAATCACTAACACATGCGATGGTCACTCGAGAGGAATGCACGGAGCCGTAGCAAGGTACTGTAACCGCCAAACACAAAACGGGACGAAAAACAAGAGGGGAGGAAGGCACGATATTCCAGGGGTACGGTAGCACACACACACGCGAACAGCAAGAAGAACAACTATGGGAGGGGGACGGCTAAACTACCCAACATATCTTCCCCCCCCCCCCTCGACAAGATCTCATCCGCGAGATCCGAAGTCGAAGAGCCGTGGCCGTTCAGACGATGTGGACCACTTGGCCCTCCTCCTCTTCCATCTGCTGCTCCCCAAGGTGCTCCTCCAGTCCTTCCTCCTCGTCCTCGTCGATCTCCTCCGGCTCTTCCTCAACATCCAGCACCGTATGGGGGATCTCCATCGGCGTCGTCGTCGCCGCGTCCTTGTAGGGCTCCAGTCGGCAGGCGTCGAGCTTCATCCACCCCGCCCCTAAGGCGGGATGCTCCTTGCGCAGCTGCGGATCAGTCAGCCCACGCTGTCGCAAGATCCGCAGCCGGCAGAGCTCCGCCAAATTCCGACCGATCTGCGTGTCCTGGATGGCTTCCAGGGTCCTTTCGGCCGGGTTGTCGCGTTCGGCCCAGGAGTTGCCGACGACGACGTTGTCGATGTCGACTTCGTCGTCGGGATAATCGGCGTCCATCGCCATCAGGTCGAAGAGCTCCTGCTGCTGCTCCTCGAACTCCTTCCGACGGCTCTCTTCCTGCTCCTCGTAGAGCTGCTTCAATTTGATGTCGGCCGCCGTTGGCGGGGCGACCGCTTTCTTCTTCCTCAGACGGGCCAGCTGTTCGTCGGCCTTGGCTCTCACTTCCTCGGCCACTTCGGCTGCCTCCTTCGCTTCCAGCTCCCTGGCGGCCTTATCCTGTTCACCCTGCTCTAACCAGTCTTCCGCCAGGGCCTCGAGCTCCTCTCCGGCCGTCTGGGTGTCTCCCATTTTCAGCCGGTCGGCCACTACGAGCAGCGACTTCGCCAAGCGCTCTCTGGTCGCCGCGTTCTCCTCTTGCAGCGCTTCGATTTGTTCCCGCTGGGTCGCGACTTTCGCCTCGCATCTGCTCACCTTGGTCTGCAGGGAGTTGGCGAAGGTGGTGAGGACGCCCTTGGTGGTCAGATAGCCGCCTTCGAATTTCTTGTAGAGCTCTTTCTTCGTGGCGTCCAGGGCGACGTCGACCACTCGGTGCTGCTTCTCCGTCCACTTCTCGGGATCCCGTGGTAGCTCGGAGGCGGCCAACTTCTGCGCCAAACCGTCGATAATGCCGTCGCGCCAGTTGCCGGCTGCCTGCCGCAATCCCCTGTGGGGGAGCTCGGAGAACATGGTGTAGTTGGCGACGTTGTAGTACAGCTGGGCCCACGCCAACGGACGCGCGGCGAACAACTTGGCCTCATCGAATCTGTTCAAAGCCGCGCCCACCTGTTCGGCGAAGGGGACCCCGTTGTCGCCCACCTTTGACGTGAGGGAGTCGCCCATGGCCGGGTGGGAGCCGATGGCGAAGTCCCTCCTGACGTCGTCGTCCAGCTGCTCCTTGATCCAGGTGCAGATGATCTGGGCGACCTCCGTGGGGAACTCGACGTAGTCGTCCTCCGGCACCATCGGCGCCGGCGCTTCCTCGCCCTCCTCAAGGGGATCCGGGCTCAGCCCAAGCTGTTCCGTGCCCTCCCCCGAGGAGGTCGCGAAGGCCGGCGGCAGCAGCCACTTCCTCTTGGCGTCGCGCTGCCGGGTTCTGATCAGGTTCCTGCACGATCGGCGCAGGTGATCCATCCCCCAGTACCACGAGTAGGCCTGGGTTACCTTCAGCTCGAAGGACTCGTAGTTCAGGCAGAGGTAGATAGCGATGACGGACATCTGCCTGCAGTCGAACTGCATGTAGTCCAGGAGCCTCTGCCGATAGGGATGGGTCGCGTCGTGGAGAGGCGACCCGGCGAACCAGCTGACCAGCGGGCTGCCCCACTTATCTTCCGGCTTGCCGTCGCCCGGCCGCCAGCCCTTCTTGATCCGCATGCCGGCGCGCCTTTGCATGTCCTCGGCCCAGTCGCCGGTCAGCGCGTACTTGACGGCCCAGTCTGGGCGCTCCGTCACCTCCACGAACGCTTTCGTCATGGCGATGGTTCTCGTGTGCAGATGCTGCCACACTTTCCTCTTCTCGACCTGCTCGAAGCCGAGTCGGATACCAGGCAGGCAGCAGAATTCTGCCAGGTCGCCGATGTGGTAGTACCAGTGGTAGAAGCCCCGGAAGTCGTCGTTGTAGGGCCGCTCGATGAACAAGTTGGGCAACGGCCGACGGAACTCCTTCACTTGGCGGGCGGTTTTCTTCAGCTCCCCTGCCTCAAACTTGCGTTTGGACGCCAAATAGACCCACCGGTCGTCCGGTCCCGTGACGTAGGTGTTGTAGAGCGCCTGTAGGTCGTTCTTCAAATCCCAGAAGAGGAGCAACACTTTGGGCTGCGCTCTGACCTTCCCTTTGGGGCTCAGTCCTTCGTAGGAAAACAGGTTGTGGAGCTCCTCCGGGAAAAAATAGCGGTGGGGATAGTTCTCCTCCAGCTGCCGCGTCCAGAACCGCAAGTCGACGACCATGGTGATGGCGCAGTCGAGCGTGGAGATCTGCAGCGTCGTAGCCATCTGTGTGCCCGTTCGGGCCTGCGATACGTCTGGATGTGGGCCCTTGAAGAACATTTGTTCATTCAGGCCCCTCCACTTCGGCAAGGGAACGCCCGGGTGCTCTCTCCACCACCTGTTCTTGAAGACGATCGTCTTGGCTTCGAAGGCGTTGATGGGGTCCAGGTGCTGCGTGTAGTTGCAGTGCTCGGTGTCGCAGAGGAGCACGTAGCACCCCGTGTGGTCCATGTGGTGGTAGATGTCGTTGCACACCTCCTTCAACCTCGCCTCCGTGTTGACGTACACGCGGTCTATGGCGTCCAGCTGTGGTATGGCCTTCCCGGTGAGCGCGAAATAGACGTCGGCCATGACTTCTCCCCTTATCAGGTCGTCCTTGGAGATTGCTTCCCCATCTGGACGCACCGGCAGAAAGTGGCGGGCCAGCATGTCGCGCGACGCGGCCAAGCGATTCTGCTTCAGGGGTTTGGGCATGCCGAAGGCTTCTCTCGCCACTTTCACCTCCTGGATGACTTCCTTCCACTCCTGCTGTTCCTGTGATAGTTGTTTCTTGGCAGGCGCCGTCCGCAGCTTCGTAACTAACTGGCGGAGGCCTCTGCCTTTGCCGTAGCGCTTACGCGGCTTCCTAGGAGGCCGTGGTGGCTTGTCGCCGCCACCGCCGTTCGCCGAAGCGACTGTCCTCGGCCCAAGCCGTTCACGGACTGACGGTTTTGGCGCGGCACTAGTCGACGGGCGCTGCTGTTGCTGCTGCGCTTCTTCGTCTTCCTTCCTTCTCTTAGCCTCCGTCTGCCTCTTCTCCTCCTCCCTGGGGCGTTTCTGAGGCAGTTGTGGCGAACGGGGCTTCTCCTTTCTCTTCTCTCTATCGTCTCCTCTGTCTCTCGGCCTATCCCTTTCGCTCCGGCTGTCCCTCCACGAGTGGGAGCTGTGGGAATCTTGCCGATGACGATGGGAGTCGTCCCTTCTCTCCTGGTCGCGCTCGTCCCTTCTCCGATGCTCCGACGCTGGCTGGCGGTACGGAGGGGGCGGCCTGCTGTGTGACGGCGGAAGTGGCTGCGATCCAGAGAACCTGGGCGACTCCGGTGTCTTCCTGTGGTATCTGGAGTCCACTCCCCGGCGCAAGGGTGGTCGGTGGTAGGTTGGCGTCCTGCCCGCCTCGCTCGACCTTCGTTTCGGCCCTTCGCCCTCATAGCGCCTCAGCCCAAGCTGTTCCTGTGCCGAGGGCGGGGCGAAGGTGATGGGTGAGATGGGGACCGAAACAGTAGAGCGTAGCTGCTGGCCGAAGGGTGGGCCGAATCCGTACATCGGCTCGTGTGGTCGGCCGCTTCTGGCGTCAAGGGCCCTTCCTTGCGCCCGTCGCGATAGCTCTTCGTGTCGCTTCCGCTCTTCCCACTCCCGTTCCCGTCGGGCTATTCTGGCCGTCTTCAGCTCGCCTCTCAGCTCTCTGACGTAGCGATGGAACCGGTCGAATTTGCGCTCGATCGCCTCGTTGGGTGGCGCCGGCGCTGCCGTGGCCCGGTAGTCTCTTCGCGTCAGCATCCAGGTCGGCACTTGGAAGTTGTGGCGCTGCGCGTGTCTATCGGCCGTCTCCAACGACATTGAGTCGAAGGTTTTGAACTCGTCGAAGCTGTAGGGGATTCGTCGGTTCCTGACGGCTGCGATGTAGTCACTCCGGGACTCTTCGTCAGAGCAGTCAGTGAATGCCTCCTCGTAAGTGATACGAGACCCGTAGTCGTCGGCCATTCTTGGTTGGCTGCTGACGACCGCACCTGCCTTCCCACGAAAAGAAGGAGGATTGAATAGAGACGAGATGACGGAATTGGTGATGGTAGGTAATTGGGGGGAGCGTCTCCCAAGCGCATCAGGACGATGGGGGGGCCATTTACGACACGACCGAGGGGGAACGATTGTAAATTCAGATGGGGCGGCTGTCGCCGATCTGATAGATAGCGACCACGCGTTATCGACGCAAGCCGTTACACGCGCGCATGCCTCCCTCCTATGTCTCCCCTCCCTGTGGTGGCGTGTCGGTTCGTCAGGCTTCAGCGGGCGCGCGCCGAATGGGATGCGGTCGTCGCAATGACAAAGGCGGTTGGCGTTGACTCTGACTGCTTCTTTGTCCGAAAGGCCTTCCAAGACGACTTCCGCTACCCCGTTCTCGCCTATCCGTCGAATGGTATATGGCCCATACCAGCGTAACTGCAGTTTCGACCCGCGAGGGTTACGGTAGTTCACCCACACGCGATCGCCGGCCTTGAATGTTATGCCTCGTCTTTTTTTATCGGTGTAGCGCTTTGTATCTGCCTGCGCTTTCTCCAAATTGGTTCTGGCCTCTTTCCAAATCAGCCGGAGGTCATGCGGTAGACGGTCGAGCCAATTATCCATGGTCCAGGCGTAGGGAGATGGTATCTTCTCGAATACTGATGATGAGGGCAGATTGGGCTCTCTTCCGAATAGGACGTAGAAGGCGCTGTTTCCCAGGCGCTTCTGCGGCGTGCAGTTGATAGCTACGCACACGTCGCCTAACACCTCCACCCAATCGCTATTGTGTCGGTAGATTGTCTTTGCCAAGACGTCGAGAAGAATCCCGTTCACTTTTTCAGTTAAACCGTTGCACTCTGGGTGAAGTGGTGTGGTGAACGCCTGCTTGATTCCATAGATGTTCATCAGCTTCTCCGTAATCTCCGAGCGGAAATTCGATCCCCGGTCTGATAAGAGAGTCTTGACAAAGCCGACGTGCTTGAAGAAGTGGTTTCTCAATACGTCGACTACTTCCTCCGTTTGTTCCGTAAACAATGGATAAGCCCAGATGAATCTTGTCAGATGGTCGACTAGAGTGAGAATGTAGGACTGCCCTTTCACACTCTTCCCTACCGTCAGCACGTCGATGCCCACTCTATCCAACGGAAGAAGGGGAACTTCTAACGGCTGTAGGAGTGGTTGCGCCGGAAGGCCTTGCCCTCGACGAGCGGCACACGTGACGCACGAGCGGATGACGTTCCACACATCTGACTCTAATTTGGGCCAGTACCATTTTCTCTGGAGCCGATGTCTGGTCTTAGCTGGGCCGAAGTGTCCACCCGTCAACGAGGAGTGTGCCTCCTTAATTAGCCGACATCTCTCCTGACGAGGGACGACTATCTTATCGCCGGCTGTCGAGGTGATGAATAACAGGCCGTCGCGAAGAAAATAGTCCTTCTTCCCTACCGAAACTGGGCCGCGCTCCAATTTTTCTATTATCTCCAATAGCTGAGGGTCTAATCTCTGGGCGTTTCTGGCTATTTCAAGGTCTCCCTGGTTTTCCCATCTATCCAATGCATCTTTCCAAGCTCCTATCTCACCTCGTGTTT
>JASAMZ010007114.1:0-19399 GCA_030248115.1 Linhomoeus sp. GSCO2_2 | reverse complement strand
ACTGCGGCGATACTCCCCGAAGAAATGCTCAACTTACTATTCTGACACTCTATGGAATATACTCCTCAAATGCACGACACACTATACAATGCCAATCAACCATCATCGGGTACCCAGTTCTTCGCCGCCCCAGGGCGGCGAGTATATATGTTACACCCACTTTCCGCAAATCCACCCAGAACGCGCAATATGGCGCATTCTGGGTGATCGTTACCCAGAATGCACCATATGGCGTGTTTTGGGTGGCGATCACCCAGAATGCGCAATTCGCATGAGTGAAAGCTGCCAGAAGCGCTATAGCAGGGAAGGGGCACAGCCGGCCTGAGCAGGAGGTGAAGTAAATTGAGGAGTGTTCACCCCACTTACAGTTTGCACCCAGCGCGACCATCGACTTCAGGGCGCGCTCCGCGCGCCCTGAAGTCGGTCACCGGTCGCGTTAAGCCTAAGCTTCGACCCGCCAGACTGCGACGCCGACTGACTCTTGTGAACGGTGGGCGCAGGGCGAGCCTAAGCATAGCCTGAACTGAAAGGAATATACTCTGTCTTGTCTCTGTTTAATGCAAAGAAACAAGAGGCCGGCGACTATTGCGTAGTCTGGGTAGCGACCACCCAGAAGGCGCCATATTGCGCAGTTTGGGTGGTTGCGCATTTTGGGTGTGACATATATACGGACGCTAATGTCTGTTCGTGTGTGTGTGTTTCTGTGGGTGTGTGTGTGTCACAAAACTAGACACGACGGTTAGTGCCACACGATGGAGTCGAATACGCTGAGTAACGTGCCGTTGTCCGTTTCTGTTGCTAATTTCGCTATTTCGAGATATTTACAATTAAAATATGAAAATGTCAAAAATGACACTTTTATTTACAAGTCGTATCGAGAAAGTTTTTGCTGAAATGGAAAGGGCATAAGACGCGATGAATTTGTGACATAGTTTCGGATTTTGGAATTCACGAAATTAGGGATATTTTCAAGGTTTTTGTCGAAATTCCCAAATTTCGAATAATTCAAACAGCTTAAATTTCAAAACTTCTTTGCACGGATGTATCGAGCGTAGTCAGCCAAGTATTTAGCAAATAGTTTCAGCGAATATAATTAACTAAATTAGGGATATTTTCGAGGGTATTGTCAAAATTCCCAAATTTCGGCAATTTCAGACGGCTTAAATTTCAAAATTTCTTTTCACGGTTGTGTCGGGCATAGGCTTACAAGTATCTAGCAAGTCGTTCTAGATTTTATAATTAACGAATTTTGGGATATTTTCAAGGTTTTTGTCAAAATTCCCAAATTACGACAATTTCAAACGGTTTAAATTTCATAATTTCTTTACATGGTTGTGTCGGGCATAGGCTGCCAAGTATTTAGCAAGTCGTTCTAGATTCTACAATTAACGAATTTTGGGATATTTTCAAGGTTTTTGTCAAAATTCCCAAATTACGACAATTTCAAACAGCTTAAATTTCACAACGTCTTTGCGTTGATGCATTGGGCATAGTCTGTCAAGTATTTAGCAAATAGTTTCTGATTTTATAATTAACGAAATTTGGGATATTTTTGTTAAAATCCTCAAATTTCGACAATTTCAAATAGCTTAAATTATAAACTGTCTTTGCATGGATGTGTCGGGCATAGTCTGCCAAGTATTTAGCAAATAGTTCTAGATTATATAATTAAAGAATTTAGGTATATTTTCAAGGTTTTTGTCAAAATTTCCAAATTTCGACAATTTCAAACGGCTTAAATTTCACAACTTCTTTGCACGGATGTATCGAGCCCTACGCCCAAAAGAATGGGGCGTCGTCCCATTTATACCCTTTTCAATAGGGCGTCGCTTCATTTATACCCTTTTCAATGGGGCGTCGTCCCATTTATACCCTTTTCAATAGGGCGTCGTCCCATTTAGACCCTTTTCAATAGGGCGTCGCCCCATTTAGACGCTTCTATTGCACTGTGTGCCTGCGGCGAATTTCTCTGATCCATTTATGGATCAGTTGCTACAATTATAAGCGCAAAGTGTGCCTGCGGCGAATCTTCTGATCCATATGTGGATCAGGTACCGCGAACAAATCCAAGACCAATTGCGGCTATACCCCACCAGATTGTCGACTAAATGTCTAGCGGCACTTCACTATCCAGTGCACATTATCGCGCACACGCTCTCAAGTTTACACTGATGCCAACGTGGTGCCACAGTTTTTAGACAAAGCTTGTTGCATCCGAAATGCAAACATAATGGGCTACACCATGTGTGCAAGTATGGCTTCTCTAGTCCTTATACAGCGTGCTGTGGATGGGGGGGGGGGGGGGGGGGGCGTTTTGGGACACCCGGCACAAAGTGACCGTGCATAAACAACGCGTCTACTTTTGCAGATGCGAGGATTGCCTGACCTGTGCTCGATCACCCCTAAGACTCTCCTGTCGTTTGCGTGGCAGATCAGCGATGGCATGGTACGGCAAGTCAAATTAGCGACGGATCTTTTGAAACTAGGCACATGAGCGACTCTTCAGGTATTCCTAAGCTCCAGACATCTCGTGCACAGAGACTTGGCCGCCAGAAACGTCCTAATCGATGGCGAAACTGCAAAGGTGTGTCCGCCCAATGGAATCTTTAATTGTGTTGCTAAATTGTGCATTTAATTGGCTGCACTGGCTTTCAGATTGGGGATTTCGGTTTGTCTCGTCTTTTGGGCGAGGCCGCGTATGCCTACAACGCACACGGAGGTCGAATGCCTATCAAGTGGATGGCTCCAGAGTCTCTTCTGGAGTTTACGTATACCACCAAGTCTGACGTGTAGGTGCAGTCCTCAGGATTGCGCATACTACAATCAACAAACAATGGTTTTCTAGCTGCAGCAAATCGTTAATGACAGTTGGCAGAATTGAACCAGCCGTAGCGGCAAGATGAGTCTGACTATATTTGCGTCGAAATCCACTATGTAGTTCAAGCGACGGCATGTTGCGATACAGTACATGTGTATCAGTTTGTTGGCATCGAGTCTCATTGTGTCTATTTCAGCTGGTCCTTTGGAGTGGTCCTCTTTGAGGTGTTCAGTTTGGGAATGGCGCCGTTTGGGTATGTCCAACCCTGCGACATGGGTGACCATCTATTGGCCGGCCACAGACTCACAAGGCCTACACACTGCCCCGTTGAGATGTTAGTTATCTCAGCATGTACACAACGACTTAGCACATTTCTGTAGAAGACATTCTCATCAACTTGTGCAACCTTCTCTGCAAAAATTCTCCAAGTGTGAAGGCCAGCATCGGTTCATTCAGGTACAATCTCATGCTGGGCTGTTGGAAGTTGAGGCCTGAAGACAGGCCCACCTTCGAGCGAGTCAGGGAGCGACTCCAAGAAATGCTGGAGGCCTCAACGGAGACTGAGGGATATCTCGAGGTCACGGAGCTTTCATGTGACGCCGATGTCAGATTGTGAAATGTTTTTGTGCACAGTGGTTCAGAGACGAATCAGATGTCGGACCAATTCACTTAAAACAAGCGTGCGTTCAGAATGTGCGCTCTGAGTGTTCGAGCAACCTACTGATTGTATTGGATTGAATCCTCTCCCCACTTTCCCATTTCACAACGCTCATTCAACTTCCCTATATTCTTGACATTAACCGCGGGCTTCGCATCGCCTAGCGCTGGCCGTAAAGTGCAAACAGCCTTTGTACACAGGTACCTACTTGCCGCTCTCACTTTCTCAAAGAGCTACCGCCAATGCGTCGGAATCACTTGCCCACTAAGCACAAGCGCAAACTACCGTATTTGACTTGTAAAAGCAGAGTGTGGTGTGAGAGAGATGGTGAGGGAACAAGTCAAGATACCTACTACATAGATCAAGGTCTGTTATGTCGGCGTAACCTGAACCTGATTATACCGGGTAAGCGTGTTCCTGCAGCTGACAATTGCCTATCTTATCTGTGTCACCATGAACACCAGAATTACTGTACGGGTGGCCTATTCGAGCAACTCACGGTAGTACCCACAGTGGCTTGCTCAGAGGTCACGCAGGTAGGCACATACATACCATACTGAGAGATGCACATTTCACCGCTTGTAAAACACGCCCATGGCCAAACAGCGAGTCAGAAAGCGTCGTAAAAGCCGTGTGGAATGAAGCGACCAGTGGCTGATAAGACAAGGGACGTCGTCTGCTGCGATGCTTCACGACGGCCCGCGCAGTTCGTAGCTCGCTTCTTCTCCGCCGCAAGAGAAGCGACCGCGCGTCTCGACACAGCCCCTCAGCCGTCGTCAGTCATGGCCAGACAGGACTTGGAATACGGGGTAAAAAGTTCACATTGGAAGAGGAGAGGCTAGCCGCTAAACATGCATGTTGCGATGGAAGAGGCGCCGTGCAAAAACGTGGTAAGAGAACGGGAGGCACTCCTGTCGCTTCAGGGCAGGAGGAAGAAGTCGGCCGTCAGCTGTTTCGGCGTCTGTTTGGCAGTGACTGTTATTCTGCTGATCGCTGGACTCATCGTCTTAGCAGTGCTGGTCCTGCAGCCCTCGATCATATACGGTATGGGAGTTGATTGGAGTACTGTAGGTTAGATGACTGTCACAAAACGCCGACAAACCGCACAAACAGCCAAGTAGTACCTGCAGTAGTCGCTGCGCTTCTTAGTACTGTAGTATCAGGTTGCATGGAGTCAATCAATGAAACATCTATAGCATCTCCAATAACAAGAATTTACCACCACAGTTTCATTCAGGCCCTCCACCACCAGTTTTCGATGGAGAACCCATAACCTTTGAAGAGATGATGAGAGGGGAGCTAATCACTGGATCAAGAAGCGTTCAATGGATTTCCAGTTAGTTCTTAAAAGCAGTCCTTTGATAATAACACTGTTAAGACATTAATTTCGGAATCATAGAATCTGTTGTGTTCAATAGCACTGAACACGTTCCAATCCTCAACATCAGAAGTGCTTGCGTTTTCAAAACATTCGATCGTTGCAGTATTATTACTGCAGGTATGTACGCATTGTTTTACTGTAGTAAAAAGTAACAAGTTGGCTTCACCTTCCCTCTCATTCAGTTTTGCTTTAAGGAACTAAGCTGATCTACCGAAGCGAAGACGACAATTCTATTCAACTGATCGACGTCTCTCAAACGCCATTTGAACCCAGAAAGCTGGCCGATAAGAGCGTTCTGGCAAGTGTTACGATTACTGTTGTTTTGGACGTACAAAACTAATGTGGCGGGCATTGAAAACGGAGGCAATTTCGATCGACTGCCAAGGAGTGCATACCTGCATCTCTGTAATATGTATGTGCATGAATGATCAACAAAGCTCAATGATCTCAGTTTCGGGAGGTTTGTAGTTCTAAATTTTACAGTCCGTGGAAGGCAAACCAGCGATAACTTGGACCATTTCAACAACCGAGGACATTGCGCTAGGGACGGAATATAAGAAGGTATCAAGCGCTTTGTTCTGTTTCACTGCTTTGTATCTAAACAGTTTTGTCCAGCTTCCGACCTTCCTGATAGAAGTCTCAACCTTAAATTTGCCAATTCAGATCTACCGACACTCCTTCACTGCCGTTTACGCCATAGCCCTTCTGGGAGGCTCAGAAGTGTAAGAAGTGCACAGACGAAGACAAATGATGCACTTGCATGCTTCATCACAATGCAGCATAAATAAGGTGCTTTTGTAGACGCTACGTGAACGTTGGTCTGACAAAGAACGGCGAGGAGCGTCTCAGGCTGTTTATGTGGAACCCAAACGAAGGCAGAGACGACTTCGTTGGTTTCAGTCAAATGTATTGCACTGTTTGTGAATGATATCCGAGCGCAGAAACCTTTTAGGTCTTTGTCCAAGACAACACCATCTACTACCAGCCAAATGCCGATGCGAACCCTGTAAAAATTGCAGGAGAAGCCAGTGAGAAGCTGAAATACTATGGGTATCCGGACTGGTTGTATGAAGGTGAGGTAAAGTTTGTAAATCGCGTGCTTTTGAGTAATGGAATAAGCGCTCAATTGCGAGGAAGACTCATGTCTCTTAGCTCCCGCAATTCGCCGATACTGCACAAATATAATAGCCGATTTTCCAAATGCAAGGCCAATCTTCTAAATTGCAACGTATGTACCGCGACGAAGAAACACGTCATGTCTCAGTCAGCGTTGCTATGAAGCAACTGATTCTCGTACTGTCTGTGCAAGGCCCACAGCTTTTCAGAAGAAATCGTCGGTTCCAACAGTGCCATTTGGTTCTCCTCTTCCAACGAGCAAATCGCCTACGCAGTCTATGACGACACCGATGTGGAACAGTTTTCATTCCCCATTTATGACTGGGACAACTCCTACACTACGATGGAGTCCATTCCTTACACGAAGGCTGGAAGGGCTCACAAGTTGCCCAAAGTTGCCTTGAACATTTATGACATTGCCACTGGAGCGTCCATATTGGTGTCACCTCCGACAGAAGTGACCAGTCTTGGGTTTGTGCTTCTATGAATTGCACAAGCTTGTAACCTGTCTCTAGAGATAAGATGACAATAAATAGATGTACCAACTGCTGAGGTTCTCATATGTAGGTCAATCGCAATGAAGAGTCTTGCTCTAACTAGCAAAGTTCTGCGGCTACTCTGAGCAGTTGCGAACAAATCTGTTGACACGCTAGATAGCAGCAGAATGTCTCATTTAGCGAATACTACCTCCTGCGTGCCAAGTTTCTCCCAAGACAGGGCGACAGAGACGTACTGCTTGCCACCTGGTCGAACAGAGTTCAAAACGTCACCTACACCACGCTGTGCTCCTTTGACAGAAGGGGATGCACTCTGGTTGGAACTTGGAAAATTGAACTGTTACACAATCAAAACAATTGTTGCATGGACCCTACCTCTTTGCTGTTCACAGCACTACAAGCAAGAATTTGACGTGAGAGGTCACAAGTTGTGGGCAGCCACCAGCACGCTAGACGTCAACTATTTCACCGCTGATGGCTACTTGCAAACTATGCCAAACTATGACTCCACTGAGGACAATGTCTGGAACAATGTCGCCAAAGTGACCCTCCCGGTGAGAGTTTGATGAGTTGTTGACCGATTTACGACAAGAATACTGTGGAGCCATATTTCAGGCTAGTGGCGAACCCGGCCAGGCAACGTTCTTCCAAGATACGACTCACGATGTCGACAGAATTTTAGCCGTGGACCAAAACGGTGGAGACCCCATTGTGTGAGAACAGTGACTTCATACATTTACCAACCATGATAATTCTCTGTACAACTCTTGCAAACTGTCAGAGTGCTTCTTCAGTTACTATCAAGCCGCCAGTCCATCCCCTGGTCAGAGGCACACTTACTCCGTCTCTCTGTCATCCCCTCCTCGCTGCATCACATGCGGAATAGAAGAGCAGTGCTCCTATCAGTCTGTCAGCTTCGCCGCCACAGCCGACTACTACACACTTATTTGTTATGGGCCTCTCCCTGTGACCAGAGTGTTCCTGAGGTCTGTGAAGGACCCCAGCTTTAGGCTGCAGTTGGTAGCCAATGAAGATGGGAGGAGAAAACTGGAGGGGAAGGCCTTGCCGACTGTCCAAATGAGCACCCTGCCACTGCCAGATGGATATGGTGGGTTACCTATGTGGGCAGAGGATGCGACTCAAAAGCAGTGTTTGTAACACGCAGACTGCTTTGTTGCGGGCCTATTTCTGAATGCCTATTGAGGACAATATGATGTATCTAGCCAACAGAGTTACACTCTACATAGATGCACTGCGCAAGATTAATGTGAGTGAACACTCCTTATTGTTTTCCTAACCAAGCATGAACCAATTTATTCAGAAGCAATAGTCAAGCTTCTACTGCCACCTGGACTCAACTTGGACAGCCCTGACAGAAAATACCCTTTGGTGGTCAAGGTCTATGCCGGACCAGGCAGCCAGTCTGTCACAGACTTCTTCAGAGTAGACTACGAGGCTTACTTGGCCTCTTCCCAGCGCTATATCATCGCATACTTTGACGTCAGAGGCACCAACTACAGAGGGTGGAAGTACTTGGAACCCTTGTACAGAGCTCTCGGCACGGCGGAGATAACCGACCAGATCTATGCGACAAGGTGAGTGTTGTTTGTGGGAGTGTTGGGAATTGAGGCGCTTCGAGGTGTTTAAAAATGTTCCTGTTTCAGTCAACTGGTGCTAAGCATGCCAAACGTGATTGATCCCAGCAAAGTTGGAGTTTGGGGCAGCGTGAGTTTACAGCTTGCAGTTAGGTACATGGACAGGTACATACGCACCATCGGTTAGAACATTATCCACTAATACTGTGTTGCAGTCCTATGGTGGCTTCTCTACTGGGCACATACTCGAGCAGGACAGTCAGAACGTCTTCAGCTGTGGGGCCAGCATATCACCTGTCACTGACTTCAAATTTTATGGTTTGCACTACGACATGTAGTTGTCCTGTAGAGCAGTTTGATAAGGCGAATATTGTTGCAGATGCTGCTTATACTGAAAGGTATATGGGCGTGGTGGAGGAGAACGAGGCAGGATACAATGTAAGAGGTTGAAAACTATAATTTCCTCACTCTCCCTCATGGTGCCCAACTCGAGAACAATTTTAGAAAACTGATATTATGCTCAACGGCGTGGAGAAGCTAGGCCAAGTGAAGTTCCTGCTGGCACACGGAACAGCCGACGGTCGGCTTAATTCACTAACTTTGCCACTTCCAATTATTTCACCTTCGTGCATCATAATCACAAATGACACATTTCAGACAACGTCCACTTTCAAAACACCATTTTGCTGGCTCAGGAGCTGGCTAACAAAGATGTCCTCTTCAGGATGATGGTGAGTGCAGATCGTCGTAGGCGGGCCTTGCACATACAAAGTTTCTTTGTTTGTGAGTTGTGCGAAAGTGCAATACTGTCAATTGCAGGTTTACCCCAACCAAGCCCACTCACTTGGAGCGAACCGCAGACACAGAAATCTGCTTCTGAACAAACTTTGGGAGGACTGCTTCGCCTAGTCTTTCACGATCATCGGTCATCATCATCAGTGATCATTGTGACAGAGTTCTACGTAGCTACCTACTTACACAGTGTAAGCCAGAGTCGGGTTCGTGTAGCCAGAAGAGTCGTGATGAACATTCGGGTAAAAGTGAAACAACTGCGAGAACAGTAGAGTGGAAATGTGAAACATCACACCCACCGATGTCCACAGTAGTGCTTCTAGTGTTTGTATTTGAAGGCACATACAATCCCAGAATCCCATCTAGAAGCCTAAAGAGGACGGCCCCTCCCTGTGAGCTGAGACATACAACCACTAGTCGAACGCATGTCTCGCGTTGCAGTAGGAAAGTGTTCTCCCATTGCTTCCTGTTGTATGGCATTGTCAACAACGAAAGTGCCATTGACCTGCAGTATACAGAAACTGTTTTATGCGTACACAGTTTTCGCAGAGACCACTTAGGCTGTATGCGTCCCACAAATGAGCAACCACTGCACAAACGGCGACGACCGGATCCCTCTGTTCGTCTATCGCTGTTCGAGTAAAACAAGATTAGTAGACGGGGGCAGAGCCCCTCGGGGCACTCCTCCCCTCTTTCAGAAGAATCTTGGGAGTTGAAGCATGCTGCCCATTGATCAACGAGACATGTCAGTGAGACTTATTGGCCATTCTGATCGCAAAACTAATAGCAAAATCGGAATTGTGACCCTCCAATACCCCACATTCGACATACAACACACCTAGCTTCAGCTGAACTGACACCACCAGGTTTTCCACTTGAGGGCATGTATGGTGGCAAGCAAATTCTTCAGATATGGTCCCACAGATCTCAAAACGAAAGGACAATGTCAAATTCGTGATCAGCGTCCCCGAAAAGCCAGAATCGAGTACTTACACGGTAGGTGCCCTGGACAAATCCGGCAGCCAAATATTGGAATTCAAATTTCCCGCCAAAATACGCGTCGGACGAAAAAAGTGCTTATAACACAAACAACGTATCTTTTGATGCTCTATCACGTGAAAGTCCAACTGACACCGAAATATCTCAACTGACCCCACTTTGCACCGAAATACCGAAAATTTGTAGGAAAAATTGAAATTTCGCCCAAAAATTGCCACCGCCGAAAGCTGAAAATCTCCTCCAGTGAAGATATTTGTAAACCTCAAAAACACTGTTAATATCGTCGAAATCGATCAACGCAGCAAACAAGCTGTTTTAAAAAAGTTGAGTTGTTTTATTAATACAGAGTGGTTTGTGAGTGTTTTAAACTGGAAGAGTAAAAGAGTGGATACTTTTGTAAAGTATTTCAAAGCCTTTCCGATATGACGCGCGCCCGCCCGGAGTTCACTATCCATGCGCTACTTCTGACACGCTCCTTTCTGAGAGGTTCTTGCAGGGCAACATTGGGATCGCCCGGGATTATTTTTTTGAGCAAGACACATGCATTTCTGAGCGGTTGTTGCTGGGCAACATTGGGATCGCCCGGGATTAATTATTTTTGCAGACACAGTTGTTCGTAAGACAAGGGTTAAAAAAAACAAAAGTATTTCTTTAGGAATGACCGTTCAACAACTGCCTCAACGTAAGCTTTCAAACGGTCGAACGAATGCCGCTCGACAACGTAGCGAGTTAGGGCCCATTTGCTGTTTGAACCTTTGGGTTACTGTAGTTTGCGATATTCAAACTTTTGAGTTTCGACCAATAGAAGAACAAATGATCAGTGAGTCAAGAGCTATCCAGCAACTCAAGATCGTCTCTCTACGACGCACGCTGAGCGAGTTAGAGCGATTCCTATGCCGAAAATGCAAGAATGTCGCTTTTCGTGGTGCGTGTTTGCGTAATTAACAAAATTTTTAACGCCAAACGAAAGAGCACGTCGAGACCTTTTAGTTGACCTATCGCACGCCGCTCTACGACGTAAGACGAGCGTGTTAGAGCCGTTTTGCGTTTTGGACTTTCGGGTTACTGTAGCGCGCGCAATTCAAACTTTTGAATTTCGACTTCTCTTAACGGAATTATCAGTGTGCCGAAACCTATTCAGCGAACTAAAGATCGTCTCTCTATGACGGAAGACGAGCGAGTTAGATAAGTTTTTCGTTTGAAACCTTTGGGTTACTGTAGCTCCCGAAATTCAAACTTTTGAGTTTCGACCAATAGAAGAACAAATGATCAGTGAGTCGAGAGCTATCCAACCAACCCAAGATCGTCTCCGTACGACGCACGCTGAGCGAGTTAGAGCGATTTCTGCGTTAAAAACGCAAGAATGTCGCTTTTCGTGTTGCGTGTTTGCGCAATTAACAAAAGTTTTAATGCCAAGCGAAAGAGCACGCCGAGACCTTTCAGTTGACCTATCGCACGCCGCTCTACGACGTAAGACGAGCGAGTTACAGCCGTTTTCCGTTTTGACCTTCGGAGTACTGTAGCGCGCGAAATTCAAACTTTTGAATTTCGAAGTCTCTTAGCTGAATGATCAGTGAGTCGAGACCTTTCCGTAGAGCCCAAGATCGCCTTCCTACGACGTTCCAACGCCGAGATCTGAGAGCGTGACGAACGGACGGACGCACGAACGAACGAACGAACGAACGCACGCACGATAAGCTCTCGTAGGGGTTCGCCCGGCTGAGGCCGGGCGAAAAAATGGGAAACGTGGAACTTTTCAATTTCGACCAAAAAATCGAATTTTTTAAATTTTCACCCCAAATTCGGCCACTCCGAAAAAAGTAATCTACTACAAAGTTGTAGAGCTCGCAGGGTGCTATCGAATGGTCTTTGTCCCATTGCGATCTGAGGCCCCTACCGAAAGTTACGCTTGCCCGAAGTTTTGCCCGGAGTCCCGGAACCCAACTTTGGGTAATATTTCCCGGCCCGTACGACATCCGACCGAGATTCTGACGACGATTCGGGATGAGGCTATCCGAGTTCTTCAAATCGAGAAAATAAAGGACCATTACATTGTAGAACAAAAAAATGCCGAGCGGGAGATCGAACCCTACTTTTGGGTCGAAAAACCCGGTTTTTGCTACCCAGCCCGGGCAGACCCGGACCCAGCCCGACGGCGTCCCTACCATCGGATAGCCCAATGTCTTTCACATATTTGTCCCAGAGCTCGTCTCGCTCCGTTCTACCAGAACACTATTTTAAGCGTCCAAAGTTCGTCGGAGGCCGAAAAACCGGGTTTTTGGCAACTTGCCAAAAATCGGGTCTCGGGCGGAAGTCGAGACCTTCGATGCAGGTTTTTCCATCCAGAGATCTATCGAATAAAAAAAAATTCGCCCCGATCGGCCAACTCTAGCCCGACTTATGAGCGTTCCAATTTACACAGAATCCGCACCATCACTATAGCACTCCTCCCTTTTGGAGGGGAGGAGTGCCAAAAAGTTAAGTCGGGGAATTTGTCTGCTTGTAAATGCATCTACCAATATGCCACGATTGTCGAGTGTGACTGTTGTCATCTTGTCACTGCAGTCAGTTCACGTGCAGCGGATTAGGTTCTCAGGTTAGTATCATCAACGGTCGCAGACAACCCCCTTTAGCTGTAGCGGTGAAAACGTACGCATCCAGAGGCCGGCGCAGACAACAAATTGAGAAAATACGGCCTTGACTTGAGTGGGTGTAGTTGTCGACAGGACCCACCGATTAAAAGCACGGCACCATAGTACTCCGTGGCAAACCAATTTGGACGCAAAATGCGTCCTACTGTACGAACAGTCTATACGTCAAAGATAAGCAGGTTGGAACGGGCGTTATTATCAGCATTTATGGGGCGAGACACGGCGACGAAAGTCGCTGCTGACAGACAGTGACTTAGGTTCTGTTCGTTGCAATATTTACAGTGGCGTAGCCAGGATAGACCGGTTGGGCAAAGTAGTGTTTGGGGCGAGGAGAAAGTTTTGTTACCTAACAGCAATATTTTCTCAAATTACCGCGCCACAGGACAAGTTTGTTTGATCTAACTATCAGAGCTGCAGGCAAAATTGCACTATTCATAAAATTTGTCTATCGCCGACCTGCAGGGGATTGGCGGGACCTTGGGGGGGGGGGGGAGATGGTGGTTGGGTAGTTGCCATTAACACCTCCGGCTACGCCCCATGTAATCGTGAAGCGTTGCACACTGGTGCAGAGACACTCCTTGGAAACCGACTGTGCAAGTAGGGAAGCCATGAAGCCGCTAATGCTCATAGTGAGCGTTTAAGTGGTATGAATTCTGTTGATTAGAATTCGATCAAACAAATTCTAGGTGATTTTCGTCGCCGCTTTCGACACGGTTGGAGGTTGCATCTTCGGAGGTGGAGGCGAGACGCAGCCTGGCCGATTCGCCGGTCGGTCGGTAGTAGTGATGACGGTTTTGTCTCGTTGCGTTGCACCATTTGAAAACTCTAAATTACTCTCACTCACACACGCTCACACAATAGTGAGTAATCAATACTAAGACTACGACAACAAGTTTTCGCTCCTTTGACTTGACAGTGAAGTTGTTCGTGTCTCCAGGATCGATTGTGGTCACCGGCGGTTATGACAGCGGCTTGCTCACCAGTCTGCAGACAGTCAATCCGAGTTCCAGCGAAGTAATCACACGTCAAGAGACGCTGTCGACTGGAAGGGATTATCACGCCTGTGGAAAGTTGGCCGATGGCACGCTGGTGGTTGCCGGCGGGCAAATCGACGGCGACACCTACAGCGCCACAACTGAGCTTCTGATGGCTAGTGGAAGCGGCTTTGTGGCAGGGCCTCAGCTGAACGCGGGCAGGGTCAGCATGGCCTACGCTTCGGCAGGTACTGAACTGTGTGGCGAATGCTCTGTAGGGCAGAATGCACGCACGCACGCACGCACGCACGCACGCACGCACGCACGCACGCACGCACGCACGCACGCACGCACGCACGCACGCACGCACGCACGCACGCACGCACGCACGCACGCACGCACGCACGCACGCACGCACGCACGCACGCACGCACGCACGCACGCACGCACGCACGCACGCACGCACGCACGCACGCACGCACGCACGCACGCACGCACGCACGCACGCACGCACGCACGCACGCACGCACGCACGCACGCACTCACGCACGCACGCACGCACGCACGCACGCACGCACGCACGCACGCACGCACGCACGCACGCACGCACGCACGCACGCACGCACGCACGCACTCACGCGCGCGCGCGCGCACGTACCCCATTGGGGATGGCAGATCACAGATCTGTGATCTAAGAAAAACCCAGATTTGACTCGTTATCGGGCCTAAATTTGTCGGTGTGCACAACTCAAAAAGTGTGTAACTGAACCTAATTTTACGGCTGTAAACACCCTTGACTGAATGGAAAATCGATATTTTCGCAGGTGACAGATCAGGTGACAGATATTTTACCATCCATAAACCACCTCAGACATCGGCTTTCCATCTAGCGTGTAGAAACGCACATACTTGTGTAAATGTTATGTCCGTCATTGCTGAAGTGTCGATGTGATCACATCGAGAATTTGGTGTACATACTCAAAAAAAATCTGCTGGATCAGTGAATAGAAGTGACACAAGATAAAGACAAGGGTGTAAACATAGTCACTCCATCTGGACAGATGTACACATCCTAACATATGTACATTGCGGCAGCAACGTGCATATACGACATACCCTAACACTGCCTACAACATCAGGTTGCATCCATATTACTACCAGGGTGTCACAATCAGAAACGAACTAATGTTCAACAAAAGATTTCAGCAACTTTAAACAGATATAAAGTGGGATTTCACACGCAGTAGTCTTCAACCAACCAAATGGGTTTCTTGATCCAACAGTATGACAATTGACTCTACCAACATCAGGCAGGGATGAACAAATTATGATGACAGCTCAACTGTGCATCCAGGAGAGCACAGTCATTGTTCAGCAGTCATTTCTGCATGCATACATGCACTTCTATCACCATAACAACAGCACAGTTTTTACACCCACTAATGATCTCGACATTTACTGGGTGTCTCAGAGCTGTATTGCACCTGGAAAAAGTCACACAGATCCAAATGGGTTTCTTGATCCAAATAGATGACAATTGACTTTGCCAACATCGTGCAGGAATAAACAAAATATGATGACAGCTCAACTGTGCATCCAGAAAAGCACAGTCATTGTTTGGCAGTCATTTCTGCATGCATACATGCACTTCTATCACAGTAATAACAGCACAGTTTCTACACCCAGTAATGATCCCAACATTTACTGGGTGCCTCAGAGCTGCATTGTACCTGGCAAATTAATACAGTTCCAAATGGGTTTCTTGATCCGAATATATGACAATTGGCTTCACCAACATCATGCAGGAATGAACAAGATATGATGACAGCTCAACTGTGCATCCAGAAAAGTGCAGTCATTGTTTGGCAGTCATTTCTGCATGCACACATGCATTTCTATCACAGTAATAACAGCACAGTTTCTACACCCACTAACGATCCCAGCATTTAGTGGGTGTCTCAGAGCTGTATTGTACCTGGCAAATTCACACAGATTCAAATGAGTTTCTTGATCCAAATATGTGACAATTGACTTCACCAACATCATGCAGGGATAAACAAAATATGATGACAGCTCAACTGTGCATCCAGGAAAGCTCAGTCATTGTTTTGGTAGCCATTTCTGCATACATACATGCACTTCTATCACAGTAGCAAATTCACAGTTTCTACAGCCACTAATGATCTTGACATTTACTGGGCGTCTCAGAGCTGTATTGTACCTGGCAAATTCACACAGATCCAAATGGGTTTCTTGATCCGAATATATGACAATTGACTTTACCAACATCATGCAGGGATGAACAAGATATGATGACAGCTCAACTGTGCATCCAGAAAAGCACAGCCATTGTTAAGCAGTCATTTCCGCATGCATACATGCATTTCTATCACAGTCATAACAGCACAGTTTCCACACCCACTAATGATCCCGGCATTTACTGGGTGTCTCAGAGCTGTATTGCACCTGGCAAATTCACACAGATCCAAATGGGTTTCTTGATCCGAATATATGACAATTGACTTCACCAACATTATGCAGGGATGAACAAAATATGATGACAGCTCAACTGTGCATTCAGAAAAGTGCAGTCATTGCTTGGTAGCCATTTCTGCATACATACATGCACTTTTATCACAGTAGTAAATTCACAGTTTCTACAGCCACGAATGATCCCAACATGTATGCATGTGTCCCAGCATGTGGGTACTGTCAAACGCCTTTCCCATCATGTTGACTCTGGGGCATGGGTGTCCCAACCGGAGGTCTTGGGTTGGTGGTGCCTGTCTCATGGGGCTGGCCTTGGGGAATGAGTGTCCAATTGGGTGGGTGTTCCATTGGGTGGGCAGCTATCCCATCAGTCCAGCTATCCCATCAGTCCAGCAAATTGGGCCCTGGTGTCCCATCGGTCTGTGATTGGCGGGCTGGACAGGAGGCGGGACCCATGCCAAAACTGACCACAGCTGCCTTCTATTGCAGGCTCTGAAACAAACATGCATTATGCAAGCTGAATTAATGATCAATCCATGCCCGTAAATGGGTGTATGTACAGAAAACACTGAAGGCATAGTAACCTCTCACTGGAGTGGGAAACACAGTCGTAACCACAGAGGAATGTCACCATCGCTACTAATGTGACAATCTCCTGAGACTAGATGGTCAGTTCAAAGGATCAAACCTTGAATTACATAATTGTTGACTAACAACAACAAAGAAGACTGATCCACTCACCCTATCCTTACCTTTCCCACGGCAGGTGTTGACAGCCATTTTTTGAGACCACCAGCTGCGGCTGGTAAGATTGTTGTATGCACGCCGCCATTCTGATACAGATCATAGCCGAACATTCCAAATGGATAGGTATTGAAGCAGTGTCCAAATGCAGTTGGCTGTTAGAATGGATACGGTGTCCGAATGCGGTTCACGTGATGTGAGAATGACGTGCATGCTCATCCGCCGCACCGGGCCAATACATCAGGTATCTGTGGATAGGATTTTTGATATTGACATGCAAACACTGCGGCAGCAATCTATGCGATGAAGACAACAGACAATCTCCTGGGTCAACACTGAAG
This sequence comes from Linhomoeus sp. GSCO2_2, assembly GCA_030248115.1. Classification (NCBI taxonomy): domain Eukaryota; kingdom Metazoa; phylum Nematoda; class Chromadorea; order Monhysterida; family Linhomoeidae; genus Linhomoeus; species Linhomoeus sp. GSCO2_2. The sequence goes on along the minus strand of JASAMZ010007114.1, from coordinate 2,343 downwards.
TGCAAAGATTACGGTTTCGGGTTGTGAACAGTGGTTTGTACACAGAATAATGACAAGTAATCAATCGATTGACAATCGATGTGCACATCATTATGATAAGAATTGTAGGTTTTACACGTAATTTGGGGTGCGACATTTCGACATTGACCAAACGCGTTTGCGCACTCAGACTTAGGGTGACAGACGTCTGTCAGGGGGGAGGGGGGGTGACAGACGTCTGCCATCTCCATTGGGATACGCACGCACGTGCGCACGCACATTTTCGTCAACAGAGCAGGATTCTCTTCTACACAGTCAGAACCAGAAATTTGTTACACTTCAGGTAACAATTTTGTTGTCTGCGGCGGCATCAACGAAGGTCAGACCTCTCTTGGCAGCTGCGAGGTCCTCTCCTCCGCTGTCGGTCCGTGGCAAACCCTACCACACACAATGCCTCTGCCACTGATCGGGGCCACTGCAGTCATCTTAGGGAACTATCTCTATATCGTGGGAGGATTCGACGACAGTGTGGGACGCAGTGATCGCTTCTTTCGATACGACCTGAATTCTAACGACGGTTTTACGGAACTGGCACGAAACAACCAAGCTAGATCGTATGGAGCGGCCGCTGTGCTGAAAGCGGATGGCAGAGATTCCATTGTCTTCTGCGGTGGCAACAATATGAACAGAGGGAGCGCCGGGTACAAATTAACTGTTGTTGTGCTCGTCGTCGTCGTCGTCGTCGTCGTCGCCGTCGTCGCCGTCGCCGATGTCGTTGTTTTAGAGGTTATTGATAAGATGGCCTCCTCGCGCCGCCCTCAAACAAACAAAAGGCAAAACAGCGCTCGTCTTCCATTGCAACATATTCAGGTGCCAACGCTACGAAGTCGAGTCTGACACATGGCAACCGTTTTCAACCATGGTAGAAGGCCGGACACGATTTCGTCTGGAATCGGTAGATGGCAAGTTGTACGCCATCGGCGGCAGCGATCGGGGCTACCTCGATTCGATCGAGGCGTGGGATCCTTCCGTGAATCGGTGGGCGCTGCTGGAGGAGAAGCTGGCGCGGCCGATTTGCTGCATGGCCACCACTGTGTTCTGAAGATGGGAAAGAATTTGGTGACAATGTTGTACCGGCGTTAGGCTTTGGTTGTACTCTTCAGAGAAGTGATCTTTATACTTGTATACAGTACCCCTTCAGAATGCAATTGCCAGGATAAGCATTCAAATTCGAGTGTTAGCAAAAGTCGAGTTCAATTCCAGAAAGAGCCAACTCGATTAACCATGGGTGTTTCTTTGGATATCAGGTCTTCGCCTCTTGCTCTGAGTTGATCATAAGTTGTTGCTGCTCATAAGTTGTAGCAACGGTGTATCAGCATCTTGTAAGCTTCAGTAGTCCAGAATACAAAACCCCCTCAGCGGATTGGTTAAACGCCCTTTACCTGCAGCGTCGATTAACTCTGCCGTTCTCAAAGACAAATTGAGAACATACATAGTACATCCTTGTGGTGTGTGGGTGTGCTGTCGACACAGAACCCTCTGATTAAACGAGACAGCAGAGTACTCTGTCTCAAACAAAATTTGGGTCGCAGAATGCGTCCTACTGTACGAACAGCGTTAGCGTCAAGCGGATAAGCGGCTAGAAAGGGCGAAATTTATCAGCTCTTTTGGGGGGTGAGACGCTGTCTGACAGACACTACATTCGGTTCTGTTCACGCAGTCGTTACAGTGGCGTAGCCAGGAGAGACAACTGGGAGGGGTAAATATCTATCCTGGAACCCGTGCGCATAAGTAGAAGAAGCCATGATGCTGCTAACGGCCATAGTGAGCGTTCAATTGGGGTAAATGCTTTTCATTTGTGGATTTGCCTTCGATCCATTATAGGCGGTTTTCGTCGTCGCTTTCGACACGGTTGGAGGCTGCATTTTCGGGGGTGGAGGAGGAGGTCCGACGCAGCCAAGCCAGTTTGCTGGTCGGTGGCGGCTTTAAAAATTGTTGTGATGCATTCTCGGAGTTCAAACCCACTGAACTTTTACATCACAACTTCTCCATTTCTTCAACAATTCGTGCCTTCAGGTTCGATTGTGGTCACCGGCGGTTTCGACCGCAGTCTACACAGCACTCTGCAGACCGTCAATCCGACTTCCGACGAAGTGGTCACCCGTCAAGAGACGCTGACCACTGGAAGAACCTTTCACGGCTGTGGAAAGTTGTCGGATGGCACTCTGGTGGTTGCGGGCGGGCAAATCGACGGCGATACATACAGTACCACAACTGAACTGCTGCTAGCCGATGGAAGCGCTTTTGTGGCAGGGCCTCAGCTGAACACGGGCAGGCGCGGCATGGCGTACGCTTCGACAGGTC
>JASAMZ010007112.1:0-23025 GCA_030248115.1 Linhomoeus sp. GSCO2_2 | reverse complement strand
GTTCTTCGTTCAGTTACGTATTGCTCATAGCGCAATGATGTGTGCGCAGCCGCGACGCTGAATGGACACTGCATTGTTTTCTGTTTTCTGCCTCAAGCTTCCTCCTTCGACGCATAAATGTGGAAATGTTCCTCATTTGGCCCAGTAGGCCACCTGTTGTACCAGGCGCAAAGGGCGTTCAAAATGCAAAGCTTGATTTTGTTACCCATCATAGTTTTGAGTTTAGAACTCAGTGGGAGTTCGTCTCAGTACTGTCCCAAAGATGCGCCAGTTGAAGGTATGGTGACAGATGTGCTCTGCGAAGTTTGTTGCACTTACATGTATCAATAGGGCCTTTTCAATTATAGTTGACGACTATTCCCCTCTGTTGGTTCCTGGGCCAAATCAGAAAAAGTACGAAATTGGGTTCTATTTGAATCGAAAGAAAGACTGTCCCTGCGCCATCAAACTTTGGAGATTCTACAAGTATGGGGCGCAGTTTGGAGGTAGTGCCATGATGATGTGTGTTGAATTTGCAAAGTTCTGTAGATTCTCTGCAATTCTTAAAGGTGACCAAGGATTTTAACTACAGCTTAGAGATTTATTCCACACAGCTGAACAAAATGGGTGATTTAGTGGCAAACTTTGTCAATAACAAAATTTAATTACATAAGCACTTTACGACTCTACAACAATTTTTTGTGAAATTTGTGCTTTAAGCAACCACTGAACCGTAAGCTTCAGTATATGTTTCAGTTGCATGGCGTTCCTGACTGTTTCAATTCATTTTTAGTTGCAGTTAACTGGTTGCAACTGAATATGAAACTAGAACTAGTCTAACTTTCCATTGGCCACCCTGCATTTACCTACATGTACATTCTCTTTTCAGAAGACGTCTGCTATGGCCACTTTTGTCCTGTGAGTTCAAAGTGGAGAGCTGACAGAGACAGCGCAAGGTACTGTGTGCCTATTCTGGGCCAATGTGGTGCAGATACAAGCATCTACAGGCATTGGAGAAGCACCAGTGCTATGGGGAACGAGCCTTTTGAGCATCGTATTCATTTAATGTTTCGTTTTGTGACTCCTCTGCGCTCACTCAGTGCTCCTGCTTTAAGACCACATCTACACGTGGAACAAGGTGGAAGTGCCAGGATATATCCTGGAGCCGAATGCTATTTGCCACATTTGGGGCGAGCAGCCAGAATTGTTGAAATGTCCCAAAGACAATGGCCCAAAGACAACGCTGTATCAGCACAGTAAGAAACTAAATCTTTTCTGTCTGATTACGTCAATTTTATACCAATATTGCCTGCCTATGTATATCTTCGATGATTCAGGCGGCGACTTCAAGCCATATCGCCACACTGAGGACGCGACTAGCCCAGATGGCTACAACGCCCTGGAAACTGTTGCAAACTTCATCAAAACACCAGACGGATGCGAAGATTGTCTGATCGAGATGGCTTCCTACAAAGGACTACTGGGAGACACCGTGTTCTCTCGCGCCAATGAGAAGCCAGGGCTATTCTACAGCAAGATAGAGAATTCGAGCATATTCTGCGCTAAGACGAGAAATTCATGTCCGGGAGCGACTGTGCCCATCTACCAATACGACTCGTTTTCTGGTGTGCTTTTAGCTACCTAATCAGTTGTATTTTCAGTCGTCAGACATTGGCCAGTGTCTTTGTGCTGTTAAGGTCGATATCTCACCACGAGTTCAAGCTCGCTTGGTGAAAAGTTTATCAACGGGAAGCTGCTGTGCTACGCATGGCAAGCCAACAAAGGTGCTGAAGGCAACGACAAAGTCAGCGGCGAGTCAACCACCAAGTTTCCACCTTCGCGGCGAGCCACAAAAGGTGACTTTATTGATTACGTTGAAGTGGAATCATGCAATTTATCACTTTCTGACTACGTTCAGCTTCGTCCAAGCCAATCCTTATTGAATGCAGAGACTTTCACTATGGCTGCAAGCTGTTGAAACAGCTGTGCGGGAGGAATTACACAGTTGGCCAGGCCATTCGTTTTCTGAACTTGCCCTCTAGAATGTTCAACCTGAACCAGAGTAGGCCGTCAATGTTACCGTGTGGTGACTGGATTTGCCGCTTCAAACCTTGACTGCTTGCAGAGTGTAAGAACTGCGACCAGCACTACAGCATTCACACGTTTGTGAGAGCGTTGTGCCCTTTGACGTGCCGGCAGTGCAGGTTGGACTAATTATCTTGCTAGAAAGATTTGACGAATTGAAACACGCGCTCATTACCTTCAGCAAGCCTGAGGCGACACCGCATCCAAGCAGTCTGGGACTTCCGAGTACAACAGACAAGACTTCTGCATCATCAGACGGCCCGCACCGAACTTCAGAGTCACCGGGATCGACAAGCAGAGCAGATGAAAGATCCACAGCGCCCACCAGCCAGTCTCAACAAAGGATCACAACCAGTGTCTCAGACTTCAGTTCATCTTCAATCGAGTTTAGCACAGCGGGAACCCCTGACACGTCTCACAGTGGTTACAGCACCACAACAGCTTTAAAATCAACTGATGGATCAACTGCAGAGACCACCCATGGAGAAACTCTGGAACCTATTACTTCGACACCACTCCCAACCTCTCAAGGCTCCCAATCACCTGAAGGGTCATCTGAAATCACAGGTGGGACGTCTTCATCAGGCGACAACACGACATCGCGGAGGTCCACTGGCAGAACCACTGAAATAAGTGCAATCACAGCGCCACCTACAGAAACAAGTGGAGAGACATCTCCAGAAGCCACAAGTAGCGATGGCTCAACTGGCGCCACATCTGACACGTCATTGGCAACCAGTGAAACTGCCTCCAGTTCCAAGCCAACGAGTGAGGCCACAGATGCCACTCCGCACGGCGGTTCCACAACAGTAGCTTTACTTAGCACAACAGAAGCTTCGATGACGACCGCTGGAGCCCACAGCACCACTTCAAAGAAAGACGGTACTGAATACATAGACAGCAAACTCAAAGCAGTATTCATACAAATTCTGAATTCGTTTCAGAATGCGTCGACTACCACATGGGCTGCTTCTACATGCGGCAACTGTGCGGCTTTCGCTTCAAAGACGCCGTTCGACTGCTTGAACTACCGGCCAATGGCGCGCTACCGTTCTATCCACTGCGACACAAAAGTGATGAAAATTCTTCGTCTCAAGCTCAAATTTGCGCAAAGCTGCCAAAATTTGTTTCAGCGTGCAAGACGGCGAAGTGCAGAAGGAACGGCGTCCACAAGCTGGTCAAAGCCATGTGCCCCTACACCTGCCGTCAGTGCTGATGCGAGGAACCCCGGCTTAGACACTAGTTTTAGCACTCCTAGGGCGCGTTATAGCGCTCTGCACGCGCAATGTACAATGTACACATACACTATGCTTGGCCATTGTTGTTTCAAATGTGTGTATTTGTCTGTTGTCTCGCACTACACTAATGTCGCGAAGAATGCCAGTTGATACAAGTGCACTACCGTAAACACATCTTTTACCAGAACGCGATAAAGGCTCAGCAGCTGACGGAGTTCACGCCTCGCACCCATAGGCTCTCTCTTGTTTCCGCGAAAGGTAATGCGTCGGGTTTCCATCCAGGCTAGGCTGCCACCTTACACACACCAACTCAATCGAATGCGCACCGGCTTTGCAACTGAGTGGCCTGACGCAATGCCACTCTCTCTTGAAAATGAAGGGGGCGCGCGGTTCGATTCCCGACGACGCCTTTTCACGCCCGAATGGGGGCGCATTATTTCAGCTGTGCCGCACAATGAACTGTCGCTCGGCCGGCGGCCGGTGGCTAATCAACGGCTCACTTGAGTTGACAGCTCTTGCGATGATGGATGGAGTCGGGCCGTCTTCAAGCAGCCTGCATTTATGCTCGGTTGACTGATTACTGGCAGAGCGTGAGGTGAAAGCCTCGGCTTGGCGACACAGACAGACAGGTCGCTGCAAAACAACTTGTGGCTGTGAGAGGGAGCCTGAGCGCAGCGCAGGTAGTTTTGTGTTTGAGTCGAAAGTCGCTTGCTACGACAACGTGCGTTTTGAGAGGACAGCACGCGTAAGTACTGTAACTAATCTCTGCCTGCAAGCACCTGCCAAGTTAATAGAGGATTCTCCTGGAGGCTGAGTAACCTCTAGGTACAGAGTCACGAGTGTTGCGTCAACAAGTTTAGGTGCAACTCAAGTCTGGATGACTTTTCAGCTCGTACTACATACGTACAGTATGGTGTACTAGTTGTGTTGAGTGCAAGTCAGTGTAGGTACATAGAATAATATGCGAGCTCAAGTTACAGATTATGTACCGTAGGGCGTAGGTATGTTCTACAGACATGTTTGTACATCATGTCAATGCAATGAACCGTTCTGACTCTCCGCTGCTTGATTGTACTAAGTGTAGTGCGGACTGAGCTGCCTCAAGGCGCGTCTGGATGTAAAGCGTTGATAGAAGCCTCCATCCCCCCCCCTCTCCCCCTTTCGACTGCTAATTCGCCCCTTCGCAATTTGCGCCGGCTCTAGGGAGCCGCTTGAATTGGTCCCCCTCCGTTGGATATTGGCGCGTGAAAAACAGAGGGGAATTGAATCCGGGGCTTTGTGTGTGTTTGGCTTCCACAAACGCGGATGTATGTATGACTACTTGACCTGCAGTAGTGTACTGCCATTGCAAGTGACAGTGGCAAAACTGCACGTGAGTTTTAGCACCGCTTGTGAGATGGGCGACACAGCCAGTCCACTGGCCAGACGAACGACGTTTCCACACCAGAGGCGGGGACAAAGCGAGGATGGGCGAAAGGTGGGGAGCATAGTACTGGGAAATACTTTACCCCGTGCTTAGTGTACTGGCGTAGAAGTGTACTAGTCAGACACAAAACGTATATGGCGAGATAATCGGCACATAGGAATTGAGCGCGCGGCGAGCACCATTTTCAGGAAATTCTCGCGGGAATTTAATCTCCTCCATTAAAGGGAACTTTGCCAGCTCCGGACACTACCCCCCCCCCCCCCTTCTCCCCCAACCACTGCACAGCCCACCCATTACCCAAGCCAAGCGCCTATGTAGCTAGAGAAGGGGCATTTCAGACGACTCTCCTGGCCACCACCCTATCCCACTCCATCCATCGTACCAATTGAATTTGTCAAACGCAGACAAACAACCTACACAAGCCGTCTCCCTCTCTATTTCCTCCCCTCTCCATCCTGCAAACGACAAGAATAGAGAGAGGGTCCCGCCTGTGTGTAAGCTGCCCAATGCCTAAGGTAGAAAAACGTTTATTGGTCGGCCTGGGACTTTTTGCGCCGCCAGCTGTTGCCAACGCTCTTTCAATCTCTGTACAATTGTAGGTATTAGCGTACAATATGTACATTCAAGATCCCGTTTATACAGGGTTTTTTAAATTGCCAAATAGAAACCGGAATTTCTTTTGGTGGAATAAAGGAATACAAACGAAACTCGCACACAATATAGTAAACATCTGTCCATGATAATATGTGTCACTTTTACACCGCTGTTCGCAAGCTCAAGTGACAGAATCACAAAGTTAAGGTCGAATAACCCGAAGTTCTGCGCGAACTGGCGTTGTTTTGAAGTTTCGCAACTTGTTTGATTTGCACTGCTGTGAAGTGCGACAAAGCGTATGTAACTCGCACTAAAACAAACTTTCAAAAGCTGAAAGAATCAACCCTGTACGGTGCGCCATGCTTGAGATACAGCGATTCGAAGTTGGTACTGAAGTGTCGAGCTGTGTGAGGCAGGGTGTCATACTGTACTATAATAATTCCAGTATTATAGTATAGTATAGTACAGTATAACCATACTATACTGTACTACAATTCCTTTTGGTATTCCAGTATTATACTATACTATACTAGAATTAGAAATTTTTCGCTCATACTATACTATACTATACTAGAATTCAATCCATACTGGAATGGTATTACAGTATAGATTTTATCGATTTCCGCTGCGTATTTCGGCAGTGCGCTGCTGTATTCTGACCGATTTGTTCAAGTTTTCAGTTAAATTGCATAAAACTGCAAATAGAGCAGATATACAACCACTGCAGCCTTAAGTAGACAATTGAGGACATGCAAAGCTCGCATTTTGGACATGATTTTGACATTTTTCAGTGGCTTCTATACTGGAATTCTATACTAGTACTATACTACAATTCATGAATTGCCTCCTATACTATACTATACTATACTGCAATTCACAGGAAATGGTAATACTATACTATACTATACTAGAAATGAAAATCTCTCTTCCATACTATCCTATATACTAAGCGGCAAGAGTCTGTCCGTGTGTTTGTTTGTTTGTTTGTCTGTCAGCGCTCTAGCGCTCGCTACAGTTGACGGATCGCGATGACCTATGGCTTAAACTGACCGTCAGAACACGTAGTTTTGCATCTTTGCATTTAGAACTTTGACCAAAGTCTAAATTCCATGAAATTTCAACAATTTCGACTGTGAGGTGCACAATTCTGCTAAACCATGCTGATTCAAATGGCGGCCACAGCGGCAATGACGCGCGAACTGTACGCCAACACGCGAAACATCAACTTCAAATCGTAGTGCGGGACATTTACAGTGTCACCACTCACTAAAGAGTTGTCGTTGTGAGACTCCAAAGTGTATTCGCAGGCACTCCATGCTCTGGCAGGGGCACAACATCAAACTATTCTGGATCTATTTCAAATGTCATTAGATCTATCTGAAATCTCCTACGGACTAAACCCAAATGTCTACGGGCTAAACCCAAGTTTCTATTGTGTGTTTACATGCACAGGAGCTGGTGCGAGTGTAAATGTAGCCACTGGCAGGGGCTCAGTGTCAAATGTCTTGAGATCTGTCTGAAATGCTCTATTGGCTAAACACAAATGTCTATGGGCTAAACACAAGAGTCTGCTGTGTATTTGCAGGCACACGAGCTGGCGCGATCCTAAACGTTGGCACTGACAGGGGCACAGGTTCGAATGGCTTGAGATCTATCTGAAATGTTCTATGGGCTAAAGCCAATTGTCTATGGGCTAAACCCAAGCATCTATTGTGGATTTACAGGCACAGGAGATGGAGAGATCTTAATCATAGGCACTGACAATGGCACAGGGTCTAACGACTTGAGATCTAACTGTACTGTCCTGCAGTGCACTGACTTCGATGATTGCGTTAGCTCCTTCATGCTCTGCAGATTACCCATATGCTATTGACCATAGAGATTCTCCTACGGGCTAAAGGCTCTAGTCCTTATTACTAAGCGGCCTAGACTCTGTCCGTGTGTTTGTTTGTTTGTTTGTTTGTTTGTCTGTCAGCGCTCTAGCGCTTGCCACAGTTGACGGATCGCGATGATGTATGGCTTAAACTGACCGTCGGAACACGCCGTTTTGCATCTTTGCTTTTAGAACTTTGACCAAAGTCTAAATTCCATAAAATTTCAACAATTTCGACTGTGAGGTGCACAATTCTGCTAAACCATGCTGATTCAAACGGCGGCCACAGCGGCAATGACGCGCGAACTGTACGCCAACACGCAAGACATCAACTTCAAATCGTAGTGTGGGACATTTACAGTGTCACCACTCACTAAAGAGTTGTCGTTGTGAGACTCCCAAGTGTATTCGCAGGCACTCCATGCTCTGGCAGGGGCACAGCTCAAACTATTCTGGATCTATTTCAAATGTGATTAGATCTATCTGAAATCTCCTACGGACTAAACCCAAATGTCTACGGGCTAAACCCAAGTATCTATTGTGTGTTTACAGGCACAGGAGCTGGTGTGAGCGTAAATGTAGCCACTGGCAGGGGCTCAGTGTCAAATTTCTTGAGATCTATCTGAAATGCCCTATTGGCTAATCACAAATGTCTATGGGCTAAACACAAGAGTCTACTGTGTATTTGCAGGCACACGAGCTGCCGCGATCCTAAACGTAGGCACTGACAGGGGCACCGGTTCAAATGGGTTGAGATCTATCTGAAATGCCCTATGGGCTAAAGCCAATTGTCTACGGGCTAAACCCAAGCATCTATTGTGTATTTACAGGCACAGGAGATGGAGAGATCTTAATCATAGGCACTGACAATGGCACAGGGTCTAACAACTTGAGATCTACCTGTACTGTCCTGCAGTGCACTGAATTCGATGATTGAGTTAGCTCCTTCATGCTCTGCAGATTACCCATATGCTATTACCATAGAGATTCTCCTGTGGGCTAAAGGCTCTAGTCCTTATTACTAAGCGGCTAACGGTGTCTGTTTGTGAGTGATTCTGTCTCCTCACCTTAACGCTCTAGTGCTCGCTACAGTTGACGGATCGCGATGATCTATAGCTTAAACTGAATTTCCATCTGTTTGTTCATTTGTTTGTTTGTCTGTGAACGCTCTAGCGCTCACTACAGTTGACGGATCGCAGTGATCCATAGCTTAAACTGACCGCCAGAACACGTAGATTTGCATCTTTGCTTTTAGAACTTTGACCGATGCCTAAATTCCAAAATATTGTGCAAATATCGACTGCACCAGCACATTCTGAGCACATGGATCACTGTGCACTGTGACTGATGCCTGTTTTCATGCCAAAAGCACTTTACAGTATAACTACTCTCCAAAGAGTTGTCATTGTGAGACTCCAAAGTGTATTCGCAGGCACTGCATGCACTGGCAAGCGCACAGCATCAAACGATTTTTGATCTACATCAAATGACTTTAGATCTATCTGAAATCTCCTAAGGGTAAACCCAAATGTCTGCGGGCTAAACTCCAACGTCTATGGGCTAAACCCAAGCATCTATTATGTATTTACAGGCGCGGGAGCTGGCGCGTGCCTAAATGTAGGCACTGGCAGGATCACAGGGTCGAATGACTTGAGATCTATCTGAAATGTCCTCCAGGCTAAACCCAAATGTCTACAGGCTAAAGCCAAGCATCTACTGTGTATTTCCAGACATGAGAGCTGGTGCAAACCTAAATGTTGGCACTGGCAGGGGCACAGGGTCAAATGGCATGAGATCTATCTAAAAATGGTCATGGGTTAAACTCAATTGTCTATGGGCTGAACCCAAGTGTCTATTGTGTATTTACAGGCATGGGAGCTGGTGTGATCCTAAATGCAGGCACTGGCAGGGGCACAGTGCCAAATGACTTGAGATCTAAGTGTTATGTCCTACGGTGCGCTGAATTCGATGATTGTGTTATCTCCTTCATGCACTGCTGATTTTCCATCGGCTACTGACCATAGAGATTCTCCTACGGGCTAAAGGCTCTAGTCCTATATACTAAGCGGCTAACGATGTCTGTTTCCGTGTCCGTCTTTCCACTAAAAGACGCTCGACACGCGAGACGCAAGGACTGCAATTACTAAAAGACGCTCGGCACGCGAGACGCAAGGACCGCAATTACTAAAAGACGCTCAGCACGCGAGACGCAAGGACCGCAATTACTAAAAGACGCTCGGCGCGCGAGACGCAAGGACCGCGACCACTCAGGATTGAATGGCCGATTTCTTATGACAGAAGAGATTGATCCTGGAGATTTATAGCTCAAGCTGACCGTCATTAACTGTACAGACTTCAGAACAGTGGTGGCCGACGATCCGTTATGCTATATCAGTGAGCACATAAGAATGGAACGATCCATGGCACAGAAGAGTTGTTTGTCACCAACCACAGATGATCGATTGCCTGCACAACGGTGGTGGCTGATGATGATCCGTCTTGCGCTATAGGCTTGAGACAATCAGAAGTCATAAATACTACAGAAATACCTACGGGTTTTCGCTGGTGGGTTGCATTTGGCTGCTGCACAATGGTGGTGGCTGATGATCCGTCTTGCGCTATAGGCTTGAGACAATCAGAAGTCATAAATACTATAGAAATACCTACAGGTTTTTGCTGGTGGGTTGCATTTGGCTGCCGGCAGAATGGTTGGATTAGGCTCTACAGCAGTGAACCTATGCAGTGGCTGGTGACCAATTGCAGCAGAGTCAGGCGATCATCAACAGTCGTGGACCTACAGTATCACCTACGGGCTAAAGGCACTAGTCCTATATACTAAGCGCCATAGAGTCTGTTTGTTTGTTTGTTTGTTTGTTTGTTTGTTTGTCAACACGATAACTCTCGACAGCCTCGACGGATCCTGGAGATCTATAGCTCAAAAGAACCGCCTCTGCCTGGAATAGTGCATCTCCTTTTGTGGACCTTTACCGATGTCTAAACTCCACAAAAATCACGAAAATATCGGCTGCACAGTACATTCTGGGCACTCAGGAGTGACTGCAAGTCACTATCGAGCTGATTTCGGGCTATTGCGTCACCATTCACTACAGAGTTGTCACTGTGGGACTCCGAGGTGTATTTGGAGGCACGGGAGCAGGTGCAATGGTAAATGTAGGCACTGGCAGGGGCACAGTGTCAAGTGACCTTAGATCTATCTGAAATGTCTTACTGGCTAAACTCAATTGTCAATGGGTTAACTCCAAGTGTCTATTGTGAATTGACAGGCACGGGAGCTGGTGCGATCATAAACGTAGGCACTGGCAGGGGCATTGTGTCAAATGACTTGAGATCTATCTGAAATGTCCTACGGGCTAAGCCCAATTGTCGATGGGCTGACTGCAAGTGCCTATTGTGTATTGACAGGCATGGGAGCTGGTGCGATTCTAAACATAGGCACTGGCAAGGGCACAGTGTCAAATGACTTGAGAGCTATCTGAAATGTCCTACGGGCTAAACCCTATTGGCAACGGGCTAATTCCAAGTGCCTCTCGTGTATTGACAGGCACGGGAGCTGGTGAGACCCTAAACATAGGGACTGGCAGGGTCACAGTCAAATGGTTTGAGATCCAACTGTAGTGTCCTGCGGTGCATTGAATTCGATGATTCCGTTATCTCCTTCATGCTCTGCAGATTACCCATGAGCTATTGACCATAGAGATTCTCCTACGGGCTAAAGACTCTAGTCCTCTTTACTAATCTCCGAATCTCTGTTTGTCTGTCTGTGTGTTACCACGATAACTCTCGACAGCGGCGACGGATCCCGGACATGTATACATTTTCGGAACCGCCTTCCGCCGGGCACCGTCTGGCCGAAGTTTGGTCTTGGGCCGCCGTCGAAATTCGGTCGAAATTGCGAAAATATTGGTTTTTTGGCACATTTTCGGCGCTGACTCCCGACTGCGGCGGCGGATCGCGACGAGCCGTGCATCAACGGAACCGCCGTTCGACGCTGCACCATCTGGTCCAAGTTTCGTCTTCGGCCGCCGCCTAAATCGTCCGAAATTGGCGATATTCGGGCGAATTTCGGCCATTTTCGGAATAACATTCTTCGCAACAACTATTACGATTGTGCCATAGTAGAGCTTGCTTCGCTGTGAGACCCAACTTGCGCTCAAATCGCTCCATTTGCTTTACACACTGTCAAAGCACCGTCGTAGACGTTCGGAAGCGCTTTTGCGGTTCGCTGTGAGACCCAACAAGATAACAATATGCTTTACACACTGTCAAAGCACCGTCAACACGGGGTTTCGTTTGCTGACCAAGAACGGTGCAACGGCGCACGAGTCACGAGCACAGGAATCAAATCGCTCCATTTGCTTTACACACTGTCAAAGCACCGTCGTAGACGTTCGGAAGGGCTTTTGCGGTTCGCTGTGAGACCCAACAAGATAACAATATGCTTTACACACTGTCAAAGCACCGTCAACACGGGGTTTCGTTTGCTGACCAAGAACGGTGCAACGGCGCACAACTCACGGGCACAGGCGAAGCGCAAAACGTCGGTTTCTCTTCTGATCAAGAACGGCGCACGGGTCACGGCCACACGCGAAGCGCAAAACGTCGCTTTGTCAGGTGCCACTGTCACGGGCGGTCTTGAAGCTGCAGCGCGTGAGCTGCGCGACATCGGTCTCTGAAGCTGCAGCACGTCAGCTGCGCGACATCGGTCTCTGAAGCTGCAGCACGTCACCTGCGCGACATCGGTCTCTGAAGCTGCAGCACGTCAGCTGCGCGACATCGCTCTCTGAAGCTGCAGCGCGTCAGCTGTGCGTCATCGGTCTCTGAAGCTGCAACGTGCTATCGACGGGCTATAGACCCTAGTCTACATTACTATGCCAGCTAGGTGTTTTGTCTGTCCGTCCGTCTGAGTACGCTTGCCTCCCTAGCACTTCGCCACGCGACGCTTCAGCATGCGCTTGCCTCGCTAGCACTTCGCCACGCGAAGCTTCAGCGCGCGCGCGCCTAGACGCCAGCGGGACGCCAGCGGCGGCAATCAATCGCTGCGCGGCCAGCGCCGCCTGTTGCTGCCTGTTCAACGCAGCAGTGTACGGCAATGCACTGTAGCAGAGTCTTGCTAAGGCGAACGGTGCGGCAGTGCGCGGTACAACAGAGAGGCTAGCAATGCGCAATTGCAACAGAGCCGAATAGTACGACAATGCTCACGCAGGCAATTCTAGCCGCTTCAGCGACTATTTCGCTTGCAACAGGACAGATCTTGCAACAGGACAATCGGCCCGCTCTCTAGCATTTCTTTTGCGCGCCGCTTTGTACGGCGCGTTCGCCAGGCAGTCCGTGATGTTGGCTTGCAACAGGACAGACTTTCTGCAACAGGACAAATGTTGCAACAGTACAGACGTTGCAACAGGATCGTCGGGCGAGGCGACCAGCACAGGACAAATGTTGCAACAGTACAGACGTTGCAACAGGATGGTCGCGCGAGGAGACGAGCGCCATTGGCTCGCAACAGGACAGACCTTCTGCAACAGGACAGATCTTGCAACAGGACAGATCTTGCAACAGGACAGATCTTGCAACAGGACAGATCTTGCAACAGGACAGATTTTGCAACAGGACCGACTTTGCAACAGGACAGATTTTGCAACAGGACAGATTTTGCACCTTGTGCAACAGGACAGATCTTGCAACAGGACAAATCTTGCAACAGGATAGATCTTGCAACAGGACAGATCTTTCGACAGAACAGACCTTGCAACAGGACAGATCTTGCAACAGGACAGATTTTGCAACAGGACCGACTTTGCAACAGGACAGATTTTGCAACAGGACAGATTTTGCACCTTGTGCAACAGGACAGATCTTGCAACAGGACAAATCTTGCAACAGGATAGATCTTGCAACAGGACAGATCTTTCGACAGAACAGACCTTGCAACAGGACAGATCTTGCAACAGGACAATCGGCCCGCTCTGCAACAGCAACAGGACAATCGGCCCGCTTTACGTCGTAGAGTGGTAATCCGAATCGACATGTCAGGTGAAAGCTCTCGACGCGCCCTTTCATGCTAAACTACGCATTGGCCGTGCAGAAGTACATAGGTAGACGATACGAATGCTGGTGATGAACAGTACAGCAATGCTCGCGCAGGCAATTCTAGCTGTTTGAGGGACTACTTCGCCAAACTACCATTGGAACGATGTACCCCAGCAGAGCCTTGCACAAGCGCACTGCCATACGATACGAATGCTGATGATGGACAGCACGGCAATGCTCACGCAGGCAATTCTAGCCGCAGGAGCGACTATTTCGCCGAACTGACCGTTGAATTGAGGTACCCCAGCAGCGCCTTGAACAAGCACATTGGCAGACGATACAAATACCGTGCTAATCACATGACACAAATTCTTCTGCAACGGGAAAGCACGCTAGTACTATACTATACTAGAATTAAAATGAATTCCAGTATGACACCCTGGACTGTGAGGAAGCCAAAGTCGGCCAAAATGGACACGTCGTGACTAGCGATCTCAAATGTCATGTTCCATAACTTGCGCTATGTTGGACCTACAAAATTCGTTCTTAACACATGAAAGCTTGTTCTCTTTCCAATCTAATGAATTTACTTCCGCTTTAATTGGTCGACGAGTTATGCGCGATTCGGTTGCGTGACATCCCAAATATCCAGTTGTGATTTTGACACTCTGTAACTTGTGGCCACCAAGACTAATCGGCCCACGAATTTATGACATATCATGGACAGATGTTGGCTACATTGTGTGCAAGTTTCGTTTGCATTGCTTAATCACAGCGAAAGATATTCGGGGTTTCCATTTGGTAATTTATATAAAAACCTGCATGACGCGGTTCGGCACAGGAGCTTATTCTTAGTCTTAGCAGTGTGCTGTACAGTAGCGGATCCAGGGGGGGGGGGGGCGGTTGTGCGCCCGCCCCCCCCCCCCATTCGGCCAAACCGCCCCCCCCCCCATTCCCCCTCCCGAGAAAAAAAAATTGCGCGGCGGCACCTCCAGAGCAAAAAATTTTCGCCTGCGGCGCTATTTTATACCACTTTTGTACCAAAATAGGCCAAAATCGGCCAAAATTTTTGCCTGCGGCGCTATTTTATAGCACTTTTGTACCAAAATAGGCCAAATCGGCCAAAATTTTTGCCTGCGGCGCTATTTTATAGCACTTTTGTACCAAAATAGACAAAAATCGGCCCAATTTTTTTGCCTGCGGCGCTATTTTAAAGCATTTTTGTGCCAACATAGGCCGAAATCGGCAAAAATTTTCGCCTGCGGCGCAAATTGTTGATGTGCTTTTATAGCATCTTGGTCCCCCCTGTGGCCTCAACAAGCTGTGTGTGTAAAAAGTTCAACCTATAGCTTGTGTCCGTCAAATTTTGGTGAACAGTATAGTGAACTTTTTACACATCGTTAGCCGCATCTGGAGAAATCATCTTGAGAACGTGTACCATAAACACCAAGTGCAGCTATCCCCACGATACGCTTATCTGCACAGCTGATCTAAAGCTCAGTGATATCGCCGCGTTCGCTATATGTTATCGGCATGATACGACGCCGTTTGTCTGGTGTTTCCTACCGGTGTGAAAACGTCACATACAACAAAAAACTTGCCAACAGTTTGGTGCTGTCGTTCATCTATCAGGAAGTCCTCTTGGTGTACACCCTTTCTATTCTACGTTCACATTCATCATTCAACAAAAGTTTTGACAATTTACGAAATTTTGACATTTCTGTCAAATGTTGAACATTTCTATCAAATTTAGTATTTGCAAAAAATTTCTTGCGTGTTACTAATTATCCGTAGTCTCTACGCGTAAAATTTCAGAAGAAATACTGCCGCTAGCCCATCAGATGAAAATGTCGATTTTGACATTTTTTAAATATTTAATTCTAAATTTCTCAAAATTGCTATTTATTGAAACTGTAAAACTGGGTCACAAATTCTTATTTGCATATGGCCTTACCATTTCTGCATTCACATTCATCAATGAATGGCGTTCTATTTGCGTCATTTTATGGAATTTGGACAAATATTCACGTATTTCTATCAAATTTCACATTTGCAAAAAAATTCTTTTGTATTACAAATTATCCGCTGTCTATGCCCTTTCCATTTATGAAGAAATTTTGCCGCTAACCTATCAGACGAAAATGCCGATTTTGACACTTTTTAATTTTAAATCTAAATATCTCGAAATTGCGATTTATTAAAACTGCAAAACTATGTCAGATATTCTTGTTGACATACGGCAGTACCATTTCTGCATTCACATTCGTCAATAAATGACGTTCTATTTTTGTCAATTTGTCAAATTTTGACAAACAATTGTGTATTTCTATTAAATTACACATTTACAAAAAATTTCTTTTGTGTTACAAATCATCCGCCGTCTATGCTCTTTCCATTTCTGAAGAAATTTCGTCGCTAGCTCATCGGGTGAAAAAGTCGATTTTTGACATTTTTGAATTTCAATTGTTAATATCTCGAAAATGCGAAATTAGCAACAGAAACGGACATCGGATCCATACTCAGCGACCTTGACTCTACTTGACCACATATGCCACATATCTTACTTCGGTGCCACGGACACACACACAGACACACAGACACACAGACAGACAGACAGACATTGTCAACCGTATATATACACCTCGCCGCGCTGAGGCGCGGCGAAAAAATTCCGCCCCCCCCCCCCATTCCAAAATCCTGGATCCGCCACTGGTGCTGTAAGCCGTAGTCAGTCGTGCATTCTGCGAGCGTGAATGTGATGCGATAGCCGTATGAAACACTAATTCGGCAACCATCTGGAATTCTGGGGCCACTACCTACGTATGTACTCACGAAATGCGGTTCATGGACTGGAGTTGGCAGTTTCACACGCGAGCGACACAGTCACACGTGACACTTACATGTACTGCTCCTACACACATAGGCGCTGAGTTGTCATTAGAATGATTGGCCTCCTTCCGTTACCTATTCACTCATACACTAAAAGTTGGCTGGTCTATAGGACTTCCTCGTCGATCAGCTCATGAACTGCACTTTGCCTAGAATACCCGCTGTCTCCACACGCAACAACTACTTAAGTGTCCAACAGTGGTCCTAGATTCGACTAGGTAACCTAATACTACTATTCTCTCGCCAGGACCGAAGACTGCGCAATCTGCGCCGCTTGTTCTCGACCTTCGACAAGGGCGACGACAACACTGTCGACTTCGAAGCAGAGCCTAAGCTCGAGGCGAAAATCGACGAGAGCGAACACTCCGAGCTGCCAGAGGAGAGTGAGCAGGCGCCACCTCTTGCTGGCAGAAGCATGCGAACCAGCCGACTGACTCGTCAGCAAACGCAAGGTAGAGAGATGACGGGGAGTCGAATGGCGTGCGTTAGAGTAGAGTTGAGCAAAGTAGACAAAGAGTAAAGTGGACTGGAGAGTGAAGATGAGTGGCGTGGCACATACGGTAGAGCTGAGTTAGTGGTATAGGAAGTGAAGCTGAGGTGTGGCACGTACGGAGTGGTATGGAATGAGGTGGAGTAGAACTAAACTTGATTGAAGCGAGCAAGAATGGAGTCATGTTAAGTGAAGCCAGTTACACATGGGGAGTGTAGTGGCGTGCAGTAAAATGGGGCGGGTAGAGTAGACAAGGGATGGCGAAGTCGACAGGAGTGGAGAGTGGTAGGGTGCAAGCAGAACCGAGCGAAGCGTTGTGGCGTCAGTATTCAAAGTGAAGATGTGTGGCGTTGCGACGAGGGCGACCTCTCGCCACAAGCCTTTCAGTCCTGTTCAGACGCGGGCCACAGCTGTCCCAGTTCCCCTCTGGTCAAGAAGAGCTACCGTCTCGTGGTGCTGGGTTCCACGGAGACGGGCAAGACGGCCATCGTCCGCCGATTTCTGGAGAACGAGTTCGTCGATCGCTACATCCCCACAATAGAGAACTTCCATCGCAAGATCTACAAGATCAAGGGCGACCTCTACCAGCTGGACATTCTCGACACCTCTGGGAACGACCCCTTTCCTGCTGCTAGGAGGCTGTCGTTCTTGTCTGGTAGGTTTGCGGAATCAGTGCCTTTGAAAACAAGCGGCTTGCATATACTACTGAATATGCAACGTAACGAATATCCATAGCGTTACGCACTGCTGTCGAAACTGGCGCCGATTGGTAAATTTGTCGCGACTACTATTTAGTTAATCGATCCCCAAGCTTTTGGTAAAACAATGTGCGTATCTGAGGCTTCCCACGATGCTGCGCACCTTCGCGCATCTGACTTTGCATTATAGTAGTGCACGTACCTCAAACCCCGTATTTCACCGCAGCACTATAGAATGTAGCGTAATTTCCGGACTGATGCCATCTTGCGATGCGCAGTGATGTAACGCAAAATCCGTAACACCATTTACGTGGGAACGAGCATCGACCATCGTCATCGTCGCAGACAGTGGATATTGACTTGCACGTATTTACAGCATTCAACGCAACGAGTCGGCTAACTTGTTACACAACTGATGGTCTCGCACAAACTCTGCTCCTAGTCTACGCCGCTCGCACCAGACGCCAGAACCACAACCTATCAAAGATTTGCACGTCAGTCAGTAAGGCGTTTTGGGGCGCTTCTCCAGCCACTCCTTCATTCGCGGGACGTTTTCGATGGTTTCGTACAGCTTGTTCAAATTGGCATATTGCCCAAGATACTTGGTCGAGTGGTTCAGAGCGTAGAAATTGAGAATCATGAAAATGTTGATGTCCGCCAACGTCGTCTGAAGTTTCAAGCAACGGCGGCTAATCATCTCAGTTGCAGAAACTATGTAGATTGTCTTGGTTTCGTTCCAACGCATGCAAGGGATTTTGAATCTTGCGATTACCCCGTCTCTACATACAGTAGTAACAGTTTGGCGTCAACACACCTCGTCTCCCACAAAGTAGCCACTCTTGGCAGGATTGCTCTTGAGGAAGTTCTCGTAGCGTTCCAAGAACTTGCCTAAGTATCCCTCTAACAGCTCATTAAAGAACTCTTCCTGTAAAACATAGGCTTTCTTCACATATAACGAATTTGATCAGAGACGAATGATTCGTATGTACCTTCTTTGCTGGCTCCTGCTCTCTGAAGTGGAGCAGAATTTTCGGTTCGTTCACAAACAGGTCTCCAATTCCCTCACACAACATATCGACTTGACCCGTTTCCCAGTTGTCCTTGCCAGCGAAACCTGCCCGTATTATAAACAAGTTATGAATCTTTCAAGATTTTAAGCAAGCGAATTATACTAAACCGAATTCTCTGCCCAAGTAGCGCTGAATCGCCGCGGACTGCGCGAGCACACCCTTGCCTTTCACCGTTAAAACAGGAACTCCTCCAAAGGGCGTTGCTGAAAATTAAACGTATCATTTCAATTCAAATTTTAGAACTTCTCCAATACTAAAACCGTCTCACTGTCTTTCATGGCAGGCCACTGCTCGCGCTCGATTCTCTCGTCTTCGTACTCTTTTCCCGCCAACGCAAAAATCATTCTAATCCCCTCTGCTCTTCCCATCAAGTTGAAATAGGTCAACTTGTATGCGGCCATTTTGAAAAGTTGAGATGTGTACGACTTCCAACACTAAAAGTGCACTTCACTTCTGCGTGTAGGAAGAGTAATGCACTGTTCGTTATAGGCAGTGAACGTTAAATGCACACTAGTAGCTGCCAGGGCAGGATGAGAACGCGGAGAGGACGAGTTCGTGAGTAATGACGCGAGCGGCGCCGCGTTGTTTGCCAGGTAAACATAAGCGGGTTGGAGAATCTCTGGAGATACATATGTAGCCTGTGCTGATGTTCGTAGTCTATAGCGGCGTACTCCGTTGCTCGGCAAGTCATGTAGCCGAATGTACAACCGATCCATTAGCATTTGAACCTCTGCTGCACTATACAGTACATGTCAGTACAATACTACGTATAGTGAGGGTGTTGGTGTATGAATCATCATACAGCTAAGGCAGGCAGGCAGACATGAACTGTTCGACTCTGCACAGCGCATCCTCCTTTATCTAACCGTGATATGTGTAGTGAAATCACAAAGCCAGACTTTTGGAAACAAGCAGACTGCGGAGTCAGATCATGAAATCCTGCCAACCTACAACCATTTGATTCAGGAGACCTCTTCCTGCTGGTCTGCAGCACGGATCGGCCGGTCAGCGTCGACGAGGCTTTCCGTCTCAGAGACGAGATCGTCGCTTGCAAGCAACAACACCATGGTAAATGGCCTGCGTTAGTGATTGACCAGAGATTCGCTCGAGTTCAAACTTGCTAGAACTTGAAGAGCGGGTCTCATTGGAGGTGCGGTGGTACTTTTTAGGTTCAGACGTGTAGGCACCAACCGGATAGAGATTGGGCCGAGAGACCGCCCCCTCCCCACGGCTACACGTGTGTACCAAATTTGTTGTGCAATTCAGGCACCGCCGGTGGTCTTGGATTCGCCCTGGGCTCTTCCTCAGAGCGAGTTGGCCTGGTGGTAGCGCTCAACAAGGACGACCTTCCCTCCGTCATGAGACGCGTCAGTGACGACGAGCTCCAGCGCCGAATGGAGCAGGAAGTGAGCAGTTGTAACCTTTGTCAAACTCCAATGGAAACTAGTCGCTCATTAGTCGCAGGAGAGCGAGCCGCACGGCCAGTGGTGCGCCAGCAGCGTGGTGCGCTGCAGCGCCAAGAGCGGGCAGGGGGTGGACGAGGTCTTCTCCAGCCTGTTCCACAACGCCCGACTGCCCAAGCAGATGCTGCCCAGAGTCCACAGGCTGCTCCAGCAGAAGCTCAGCGCCAACGCCCATCTGAACTCCAGCAACGCATCTGGGACATCTGGAACCTCTGGAGCGGCCACTGTAGGACCTCTGAGAAGACTGACCAAGAAGCTGCACAAGCAGGGCTCTTCCAAGGAGGGGGAGAATAACGATGGCGGCCAGGCAGCGGCCCTGCAGACTGGAAAGTGGGTGATGATGAACTGGCAGTCGGTTGAATCGTGAAGTATTCGGATGCATTTTGCGCATTGTTTCAACAGTGCGCATCTCATCTATGAGCGCCTCAAACTTAGATGCACTAAAACGGCCGCCGTCTGTTTGCTGTTCTATTCTGTCCAAAGCGAAGCGTTTGCGGTACATGAGCTTTCAGCAACCAATCAACGCGTCAATCAATCGATCAATACATACTTCAGCGTCGCCAGCGTCCAGACGTACGAGGAGAAGTCGGCCCGAAGGCCCAGTCTGCGAACGGACATGATTAAGGCTCGCCTGTCTACGGCTCACAACCGCTACATTCATGAGATAGCCCCTGATGCCCACAGCGAACATATCAGTGGAAGTGATGGTTCCAAGGACCCCAAGCGATGCGCCGTTTCTTGACAGGAGCGTTGTGTTGAACTGTAAGCTCGTAATGCATGTATTTTCCAGCATGTCGTGCTCTTCGCACTGTGTCGAATTCCCAGATACGCTGCGATGGTTGGTTTTCGATTCTGCTCCAGTTCAGGAGTTGCCTAGGTACATTGTAGTTGGGTCTATTGGCGATTGTCTGGTGCTTCTGTATAGCTGAACCTTAGAACTGCAAAAGAACCTTACGAAGCTGGAGGTCGGAGGAACACCGTGAATCCTCAAATAAGTGCACTGAACGTTGGTTTGTAACCTTCCTCCTTTGAAGGATTCGAAGCGCTGCATTCTAACGAATTGCTGTAATTGTGATGGCTTACCAGCCAGCTTCCTCAGGCCGAACCCAACACTGAAAGACGAACGAACGAAGTAACAATAGCGAAAGAGACTTCGCGCGCGAACACCTCACACTATCGTCTCACCGCACTGCACAAACTGAGCCAGGCATTAGCAATGGGTACGGACGCGCCTTGAATGTTACAAGCGTCGCGCTCAGCAGCAATATAGAGAGCCTCCTTTATCTTGCGACGAGTGACGTAGTTATCTGTGTCTAGGATCTCTACCTTGTCGTCAGAGTAAGAATGGCCGCGTTCTATGCAATGCTTAGCCAGGCCCGAGTGCTCGATCCTACCATTCCTAATCGCGCACGCGTGCTCTGACAAACGCTTACGCACTGTACGTTGAGTCTCACCAATGTACACCGCCGAGCAGTTATCGCATCGTACTCTGTAAATGGCACACTGTCTATCTAAAGCGCTAATCCGAGACCAGTCGAGTTTACGGTAAAGCAAAGAACCTAAATTCTTAGGCGTTTGTCAGAGCACGCGGGCGCGATTAGGAATGGTAGGATCGAGCACTCGGGCCTGGCTAAGCATTGCATAGAACGCGGCCATTCTTACTCTGATGACCAGGTAGAGATCCTAGACACAGATAATTACGTCACTCGTCGCAAGACAAAGGAGGCTCTCTATATTGCTGCTGAGCGCGACGCTTGTAACATTCAAGGCGCGTCCGTACTCATTGCTAATGCCTGGCTCAGTTTGTGCAGTGTGGTGAGACGATAGTGTGAGTTGTTCGCGCGCGAAGTCTCTTTCGCTATTGTTTCTTCGTTCGTTCGTCTTTCAGCGTTGGGTTCGGCCTGAGGAAGCTGGCTGGTAAGCCAGCGAAACGTCGCCAATAAAGTCTCTGGTAGCGCTGGGAAGCCATCAAAATTACAGTAACCTTCCTCCTGCTTATTGCTTATGGGAGTGCTTTTTTCGCCCGGCCTCAGCCGGGCGAACCCCTACGAGAGCTTTTCGTGCGTGCGTCCGTTCGTCCGTTCGTTCGTTCGTTCGTCCGTCCGTTACGCTCTTAGATCTCAGCGTTGGAAAGTCGTAGAAAGGCGATCTTGGACTTTATGGATAGGTCTCGACTCACTGAGAATTGCGCTAAGAGGTTTCGAAATTCAAAAGTTTGAAATTCGCGAGTTACAGTAACCCGAAGGTCAAAACTTTAAACGGCGCTAACTCGCTCGTCTTACGTCGTAGAGCGGCGCGCGACAGGTCAACTAAAAGGTCTCGACGTGCTCTTTCGTTAGGCATAAATATTTCCTTAATTACGCAAACACGCAACGCGAAAAGTGACATTTTCGACTCCGTTAGCACTAAGTTTGCTCTAATGTGCTCGTCCTGCGTTGTAGAGTGATGATGTTGGGTTGTTTGGATAGATTTGTGCTCACTGAGCATTCGAGCTCCTATGGTGCGCGACTTTGAAATTTTTATTTACGACTTACAGTAATCCAAATGTCGGACAAAAGAAAACGGCTCTAATCCTTTCGTGAAGAGAGGTCTGTCGTAGCTCGTTTGAAAGCGCTCGACGTGTTCTTTCATGCGATATCGTAAAATTTTCAATTTAGTGAATATGCATGAAGAAAATCCACATGTTCGACATTCTTGACGCGGAATTAGGCAGCTTCGTCTAGCGGGCAAAACAGTGCTCTCGCAGCGTTGAACGACGTTCGACAAATCGTTGAAAACGTGCGACGTGTCGTTGTATGGTATTGAAAATGTCGATAATTTCACTGTAGAATGGATAGATTCTAGAATTCCTAGCTAAAGAAGGACTTACGAACTGTTCGTCTTACATGGTATTTGTTGTGTTTTATTGCGCGTTTCCATTTATTCAGCGACAAATTTTATGCGGTACATTTTAAGTACTATTGTTTTCGCCAATCGTGTACTAAATCGCTATGTTTTGCGAATATGTCGAATTGCAGTGAACGATTGCACTCTGCGTTCTGGATCTTGTAGTTGTGTGCTTCAGATATCGTCGCTAAAATCCCCCTGGAATGCCGTATCAGAAGTCCATTGCGGAAGACTTGGTCAACGTTGTAGAATAGTTGCACGTGGCACCTGTTTCCGAACGGGGGGG
>JASAMZ010007111.1:0-17378 GCA_030248115.1 Linhomoeus sp. GSCO2_2 | reverse complement strand
CACTTTGTGGAAGCCCTGTCGTCGACTGCCTGACCAAATCGTTTCACTTTGTGGAAGCCCTGTCGTCGACTGCCTGACCAAATCGTTTCACTTTGTGGAAGCCCTGTCGTCGACTGCCTGACCAAATCGTTTCACTTTGTGGAAGCCCTGTCGTCGACTGCCTGACCAAATCGTTTCACTTTGTGGAAGCCCTGTCGTCGACTGCCTGACCAAATCGTTTCACTTTGTGGAAGCCCTGTCGTCGACTGCCTGACCAAATCGTTTCACTTTGTGGAAGCCCTGTCGTCGACTGCCTGACCAAATCGTTTCACTTTGTGGAAGCCCTGTCGTCGACTGCCTGACCAAATCGTTTCACTTTGTGGAAGCCCTGTCGTCGACTGCCTGACCAAATCGTTTCACTTTGTGGAAGCCCTGTCGTCGACTGCCTGACCAAATCGTTTCACTTTGTGGAAGCCCTGTCGTCGACTGCCTGACCAAATCGTTTCACTTTGTGGAAGCCCTGTCGTCGACTGCCTGACCAAATCGTTTCACTTTGTGGAAGCCCTGTCGTCGACTGCCTGACCAAATCGTTTCACTTTGTGGAAGCCCTGTCGTCGACTGCCTGACCAAATCGTTTCACTTTGTGGAAGCCCTGTCGTCGACTGCCTGACCAAATCGTTTCACTTTGTGGAAGCCCTGTCGTCGACTGCCTGACCAAATCGTTTCACTTTGTGGAAGCCCTGTCGTCGACTGCCTGACCAAATCGTTTCACTTTGTGGAAGCCCTGTCGTCGACTGCCTGACCAAATCGTTTCACTTTGTGGAAGCCCTGTCGTCGACTGCCTGACCAAATCGTTTCACTTTGTGGAAGCCCTGTCGTCGACTGCCTGACCAAATCGTTTCACTTTGTGGAAGCCCTGTCGTCGACTGCCTGACCAAATCGTTTCACTTTGTGGAAGCCCTGTCGTCGACTGCCTGACCAAATCGTTTCACTTTGTGGAAGCCCTGTCGTCGACTGCCTGACCAAATCGTTTCACTTTGTGGAAGCCCTGTCGTCGACTGCCTGACCAAATCGTTTCACTTTGTGGAAGCCCTGTCGTCGACTGCCTGACCAAATCGTTTCACTTTGTGGAAGCCCTGTCGTCGACTGCCTGACCAAATCGTTTCACTTTGTGGAAGCCCTGTCGTCGACTGCCTGACCAAATCGTTTCACTTTGTGGAGCCCTGTCGTCGTTTCGTTTCACTTTGTGGAAGCCCTGTCGTCGACTGCCTGGCCAAATCGTTTCACTTTGTGGAAGCCCTGTCGTCGACTGCCTGACCAAATCGTTTCACTTTGTGGAAGCCCTGTCGTCGTGCTGACCAAATCGTTTCACTTTGTGGAAGCCCTGTCGTCGACTGCCTGACCAAATCGTTTCACTTTGTGGAAGCCCTGTCGTCGACTGCCTGACCAAATCGTTTCACTTTGTGGAAGCCCTGTCGTCGACTGCCTGACCAAATCGTTTCACTTTGTGGAAGCCCTGTCGTCGACTGCCTGACCAAATCGTTTCACTTTGTGGAAGCCCTGTCGTCGACTGCCTGACCAAATCGTTTCACTTTGTGGAAGCCCTGTCGTCGACTGCCTGACCAAATCGTTTCACTTTGTGGAAGCCCTGTCGTCGACTGCCTGACCAAATCGTTTCACTTTGTGGAAGCCCTGTCGTCGACTGCCTGACCAAATCGTTTCACTTTGTGGAAGCCCTGTCGTCGACTGCCTGACCAAATCGTTTCACTTTGTGGAAGCCCTGTCGTCGACTGCCTGACCAAATCGTTTCACTTTGTGGAAGCCCTGTCGTCGACTGCCTGACCAAATCGTTTCACTTTGTGGAAGCCCTGTCGTCGACTGCCTGACCAAATCGTTTCACTTTGTGGAAGCCCTGTCGTCGACTGCCTGACCAAATCGTTTCACTTTGTGGAAGCCCTGTCGTCGACTGCCTGACCAAATCGTTTCACTTTGTGGAAGCCCTGTCGTCGACTGCCTGACCAAATCGTTTCACTTTGTGGAAGCCCTGTCGTCGACTGCCTGACCAAATCGTTTCACTTTGTGGAAGCCCTGTCGTCGACTGCCTGACCAAATCGTTTCACTTTGTGGAAGCCCTGTCGTCGACTGCCTGACCAAATCGTTTCACTTTGTGGAAGCCCTGTCGTCGACTGCCTGACCAAATCGTTTCACTTTGTGGAAGCCCTGTCGTCGACTGCCTGACCAAATCGTTTCACTTTGTGGAAGCCCTGTCGTCGACTGCCTGACCAAATCGTTTCACTTTGTGGAAGCCCTGTCGTCGACTGCCTGACCAAATCGTTTCACTTTGTGGAAGCCCTGTCGTCGACTGCCTGACCAAATCGTTTCACTTTGTGGAAGCCCTGTCGTCGACTGCCTGACCAAATCGTTTCACTTTGTGGAAGCCCTGTCGTCGACTGCCTGACCAAATCGTTTCACTTTGTGGAAGCCCTGTCGTCGACTGCCTGACCAAATCGTTTCACTTTGTGGAAGCCCTGTCGTCGACTGCCTGACCAAATCGTTTCACTTTGTGGAAGCCCTGTCGTCGACTGCCTGACCAAATCGTTTCACTTTGTGGAAGCCCTGTCGTCGACTGCCTGACCAAATCGTTTCACTTTGTGGAAGCCCTGTCGTCGACTGCCTGACCAAATCGTTTCACTTTGTGGAAGCCCTGTCGTCGACTGCCTGACCAAATCGTTTCACTTTGTGGAAGCCCTGTCGTCGACTGCCTGACCAAATCGTTTCACTTTGTGGAAGCCCTGTCGTCGACTGCCTGACCAAATCGTTTCACTTTGTGGAAGCCCTGTCGTCGACTGCCTGACCAAATCGTTTCACTTTGTGGAAGCCCTGTCGTCGACTGCCTGACCAAATCGTTTCACTTTGTGGAAGCCCTGTCGTCGACTGCCTGACCAAATCGTTTCACTTTGTGGAAGCCCTGTCGTCGACTGCCTGACCAAATCGTTTCACTTTGTGGAAGCCCTGTCGTCGACTGCCTGACCAAATCGTTTCACTTTGTGGAAGCCCTGTCGTCGACTGCCTGACTCGCTTCACTTTGCCGCCTTGTGGAGCCCTGTCGTCGCTGGCTGAACAAATCGTTTCACTTTGTGGAAGCCCTGTCGTCGACTGCCTGACCAAATCGTTTCACTTTGTGGAAGCCCTGTCGTCGACTGCCTGACCAAATCGTTTCACTTTGTGGAAGCCCTGTCGTCGACTGCCTGACCAAATCGTTTCACTTTGTGGAAGCCCTGTCGTCGACTGCCTGACCAAATCGTTTCACTTTGTGGAAGCCCAGTCGTCGACTCTGCCAAATCGTTTCACTTTGTGGAAGCCCTTTCCTCGACTGGCTGACGATATCGTTTCACTTTGTGGAAGCCCTGTCGTCGACTGCCTGACCAAATCGTTTCACTTTGTGGAAGCCCTGTCGTCGACTGCCTGACCAAATCGTTTCACTTTGTGGAAGCCCTGTCGTCGACTGCCTGACCAAATCGTTTCACTTTGTGGAAGCCCTGTCGTCGACTGCCTGACCAAATCGTTTCACTTTGTGGAAGCCCTGTCGTCGACTGCCTGACCAAATCGTTTCACTTTGTGGAAGCCCTGTCGTCGACTGCCTGACCAAATCGTTTCACTTTGTGGAAGCCCTGTCGTCGACTGCCTGAAATCCTGTTTCACTTTGTGGAAGCCCTGTCGTCGACTGCCTGATCCGTTTCACTTTGTGGAAGCCCTGTCGTCGACGGCCTGAACAAATCCTTTCACTTTGTGGAAGCCCTGTGGTCGACTGCCTGACCAAATCTCTTTACTTTGTGGAAGCCCTGTCGTCTTCTGACTCTTTCTCTTTGTGGAAGCCCTGTCGTCGACTGCCTGACCAAATCGTTTCACTTTGTGGAAGCCCTGTCGTCGACTGCCTTACCAAATCGTTTCACTTTGTGGAAGACCTGTCGTCGACTGCATTCTATAATCGTTTCACTTTGTGGAAGCCCTGTCGTCGACTGCCTGATTTAATCGTTTCACTTTGTGGAAGCCCTGTCGTCGACTGCCAGACGAAATCGTTTGAGTTTGTGGAAGCCCTGTCGTCGACTACCTGAAATCCTTTCACTTTGTGGAAGCCCTGTCGTCGACTACCTGAAATCCTTTCACTTTGTGTTGTGGAAGCCCTGTCGTCGACTGCCTAAAATCCTTTCACTTTGTGGAAGCCCTGTCGTCGACTGCCTAAAATCCTTTCACTTTGTGGAAGCCCTGTCGTCGACAATTTGAGTCAAGTCTCAAATTACCCCATTGCCAACCATACGATCATGGTTGGCGCGGCAGCGCCAAACTATATGTTCCGTCCAAGCTGCGCACACCATTTCCATCACATCACCATTTCCATCATAAATGTCACAGGTGCAAAGGGGATCGTGGCTTGTTTCTTTCCCATGGGCGGGGGATGAATTCTTCTCCACCATCTTCTCCTTCTTTGCCAGATCACACTCTAACGTCCATCAGCACCTCAGCAAAACTCTTTCTATTCTTCCCATTATGGTTGCACTCGTACAGTACAAGACCCAGAGTGCCTCTGGTCGTTCAGGAGCCCCTGCATACCTACCTGCTCCAAAATTGTCCTACTCGTTTTGTGCATGCCTCAAAGTGAACCAGCTCGTTTTTTGGGGCCATGCATATGCACCATAAATTGATCTACCTTCTCGTTTTGTGCGTGCATTGAACTGCTACCGCTCATACAGGAGCCCAGCATTCCTGCCTCAGAGCCGCCTTACAGGTTTTGTGCGTACCTCAATGTGCTCCCGCTGGCTTATGTACTCCTTTAGCGTACCAAATTTCAACCAATTTCATTTAGCACAGCCCAAGAAACGAATGCTATGATGATGGGAAAAGATGCGCGGGACCTGTATGGAACATGTTATGGTCTGGCGCTGCCGCGCCAAGCATGATCCATCGAATGTTGCAAATGTTGGTCAGCAAAGGGGTACATAATTTGAGGCATATCCACAACGTTTGCTTAAAGTTTTATTAAGGTGGACCAGAAAGCGAAAATTTCATGTAGAAAGCTAATTCTGGCACATTTGTTATTTTGGTGTATTTAGGACATTGTGTTGCATTCATTGTGGGCGCTTTTAGCGAAAGTGGCTACTGTACGTCGCTGTCTTGAAACGCAATGCGCAATTTCCACTTTGGGTCGTTGATTCCTTGGGTCGTTGGGTCGTGGGTCGTATGGGTCGTGGGTCGTGGAATACTTATTGCCTAAAGACTTCACCAACTTGAAGTTCAACAATTGCTTCATACAAATAGATGCCCCTTGGGGAGTTCCTAGAACAGCATTTCTGTTACTGTTCATATGAGCTCCGCAAATCCTAACTTTTTGTAAAATTTCTGATATTTTGTGTACCAAGTGAAGTGAAAACCAAGTAAACAAGATAGATGTTGTACATGTTTCTGAAATTCATAAACTTACGTTCCAAAATATGATTTTTCGGAAATTTCATGCGAAACTCAACAACTTTCAAAAAACCTGACAAGGCAAATACAAAGCTAAAAGCTTTGAAGTTTAACGAGCTGCATAGATGGGTCTTTGTCCCCCCATCTCGATCCGCCTACTCTGTTGTGTTAGCGCAAAGCTTTAGACAGCCACCGCCAGACTTCCACCAATCGTAGCGATGGCTGCCACTGGCACTGCCACGGTTCATAGAAATAGGTGCCCCACTGCCACTGCCATCATTCATACCCCCCGTAAGACGGTATGTAAGCGTTGCGCCACCACAGTCGGCATCGGCACATGTAGCAATTCACATCATCTTGCGTGTTTAGCTTGCTCTGCCGTCCAGTTCCGTCACATTGCATTTTGTCTTCAACAGCGAATCGACGAGGACAATCGTGCCAACGAATTTGGCGGCCAATCGAAATCGAGTTGTCGTGACATGTGTGCGATTCTGGCAGCCGAACCGAAAGCGAGAATTCAGCGGTTCTTATTCGGCGTTGAAGTTAATTGAACTCAAGGTTATAGAGCGTCGCCCATTGAGTGCCAAATCAAAGCGAGATTAGAGTACCAGTTGGAAAGAGAGTGTCGCAGCGGAGGCAGAAATTGAATTGACTGCGTTCTGAAGAGCCTTTATCGCAAACCATCCATGACTGACGACAAGCCTGGAAAGCCGCCTTCTTCGAAGACAGCTGATAATCAGGTGAGGTTTTGTCGGAAAACAGATTCTTCGGCTCGGCGACGGCGATGATCGTCCCTCCCGTGTCATTATGTCACTTGTATGTAGTGGCGTTTTGAAGAGCCGTTTGATTGTTCAGTCGGCGGCAGGCGCCCACTCATCGCCGCAGTCGCCGACTAAGAAGGGAGCCCTGCAGCGGAACAGGCCCGCTCTGGCCAAGCTCGTGGTCAGCACACCCGGAGCTCTTGGCAAAAATGTACGGGAAGTTTTGGAAAAATGCACGCGAAGAGGCCTTGTTAGGAAGCGGTTTTTCTACTCTTGCGCTCGCCATTCGACAGGCGCGGCCGGCGCAGCAACAGCAGGCGTCGACGAGCGCAAGCGCTGCGCCTTCGAGTAGTGGCGGAACCTCTAAGGAGACGACTCCATCTGTGGTCAGGGTGCAGAGCGCGGGCGCCGGCGAGAAGACGCGAACCATCACCGTGATGTCGACGAAGGCGCAGGCAGCGCCCTTGCAGCGCCTTTCGGCCACCGGCGCTGCGCCCACCGCCAAGTTCGTCGTCCAGAAGCGGCCGGCGCCCGTCACCACCGCTGCGCCGACAAGCGCCAAGGCAGTTCCCAGCTCTGGAACCGTCCAAATTGGTAGGATGGATGCTCAGGGGTTGTCTACTACGTCATTGTCATAGTGCCTGTTGTAGCGATTCCACGCAGTGCGCAACATCCGCCGGCGCCCAAGCAGCAGAGATTGTCGACGACGGGTCCATCTGTGGCGTCGACGACGGCGTCTGTGACGATTCCCAGCGTGACTGGAGTCAGCCGACTGGCGCCCGTTGCCACCTTGCCCCAAGCGACGGCCGTTTCCATCCGTAAGGGCTACCGTACTATTCGCGATTCTGTCCAGACCGTCATGCCATTGTTGATCGCCAGTGAGTGATGATTGGACCCCAATCCAAGCAACAAATCTCACTGCCAAAGGTCGTCATTGCACTCCGTTGTTCCAGCGACGTCCCAGCCTCTGCAGTCAGTGGGATCAGCGCAGCAGCGTCCCCTGCAGTCTCTGGCCAGCAAGCTCGTCATACAGGCGACGGGAGCTGTCTCCCATCCTCTGCTTCCCCACTTCGATGTGCGCAAACAGCTGGAACAGTTCTGGCCCAATCAGATGCAGAGAATACGCGACACCAGCCTGGTGGGTGGTGATGCAAGGAATATTAATTGGGATGGGGGAGGGGTGAAAGAGGGGAGCTTGCTTGGAAGCCACTGGCTGGTGCGATTGTTTGGCGGGAGGGGGGGGGGGGGGGAGACCACTTTGGGGGTGGAGTGTAAGAGGGGGGGGGGGGGGGAGGAGGCTTCTTATCGACTTCCTGAAGCTTTGAGCACGAGAACTGCTTCAGTCTAGCTTCCGTGTTGCAGAAGGCGATGCGTGAGGCGACGAAGACGCAGGAGTTGCCCTTGGCCCGAATCAAGAAGATAATGAAGCTGGACGACAACGTCAAGAATCAGGTGTGCAGTGACTAGGTAGGTGTCTGCACTCATGTGACATAGTGTCTGTCTCTATCTTCTTCCCAATGTGTGCAGATGATCAGTGCAGAGGTGCCCATGCTGTTCGCTAAGGCGGCCGAAATGTTCGTCGAGGAGTTGACGATGCGCGCATGGGCCGCCACTGAAGACAACAAGCGCAAGACACTGCAGGTGAGGTTGGCGATTGACAGTTTTTCATGCCATCGGCGCCACTTCTGATTGGGGTGCGCTAGCTCAAAGCAGTAAGTAGGTCGAGTTCGCGATAGTCGGCGCTTGATTTGGCCCTTCAAGACTGACCCTACTGCAGCCGATATCCGCTCGCATCTGTCAGTTTTTACGGGTTTCTGCTCTATACAAACACTACTATCTCTCTAGTCTCTATCTGGCAGAAGAGCGACCTGTCACTGGCGACGAGTCAGAATGAGATGTTCGACTTCCTGATCGACATTGTGCCCAGAGACGAGAACGCCTCCTCCTCCACCCACAGTCTCTACCAGTCGTCCAAGAGACCTTCGCATCGACCGACGACGACGCCACAAATCGTCGTCCAACAACAACAACAGCCTTTCGGCAGCGCCGTCCAATTCATCGACCCCAGTCAACTGGCGGTGGGCCTTTGCAGATCGGGCGTTGTCTGTAGAGCTAGGCTTCTCCAAACCCCCCCCCCTGCTACCAAAACTGCTTCTACGCTTTACACGTGGTATCCCGATTTCAGACGAGCCATAGCGGCGGCAGCGTCAACTCGTCCACGGACAACGCCATCCAGTATCTGCTGACGGCAGAAGACGGCGGCGTTTCCGAGCAGGGGGTAGTTGTGGCTTCTTCGTCGTCGGAGTCTTCGCAGCAGCAGCAGCAGCAAGCGGCGGGCAGCCACCAATTGATCCAGTTGACGGCGGAGCAGGTGACAGAGCTACTCAGGGCTGGTGGTGGGAGCTTGGAGGGCGCCTCGGGGGAACAGCAGCAGCAGCAGTACTTCGTGCAGGTGGCGCACACTACAGAGTGACACTGTGAACTGACATTGAAAGCGTGGTTGGAACCTTACCGTTGCGCCCTTCAGCTGCCGGGTGCGCCGGCGCCAGTCCAGATGGTGGCGGAAGGTGGAACGCCCATCACCCTGCCCAATGGACAGATCGTCACGCAGATCGGTTGGTTCGCGTTATCATACCTTTGCATCTTGGAGGGAAATGGGTCAGCGGTCGTTTTACTGCCAGTGGCACCTGCATCCGCTATTGGCACCTGCTATTCCCTTTGAGACGCGCGCTCGAAACGCGTCTATTACAGAACCACTGTAGCAACTTGTAGCCCTAACTCTCTGTGCTCAGGCCAGCCTCTACCCATCCAGACGGTGTCCACCCCATCGGGAGGTCAGCAGCAGCAGCAGCAGGCGACGCAGAGTCTGCAGGTGATCACCATTGGACAGGATGGACTCCAGCAGCAGCAGCAATCCATTCAGCTACAGCTCCTACCCCACACTCCCACCTCCTCTTCAGGCCAATGATGATAATGGTGAACAGTTTTAGTTGTGAAGTACGCAAGTGTTTGTGCCTGTTGACCATGGTGCAATTATCGTGGACGCGTTTCGGCGCTCGGTGTACACTTTGTGCAATGTGCAAGTTCAATCTTTGGTCAATGGATGCGCTAGAATAAACGCTGCCTCTCGAACATCAGGGAGTTATTCAACTATATGTTCTTTCTGGCACCACGCCACAATTCTTGATCCTCTCTGCTGTGATGTGTACGGAAGCACAACTCATTTCTGTTGTCTTGCCAGTGTACAGGTTCAGGGTGGTGGGTTCTTTCAGTATGGCCTTCGGCAGTAGCAAGAAACGACCCAAAATCCTCTTTTTCACCAGTGTCTTTCACACGGCCGACCAACGTCCAGATATTGAAGATAATGTGGACAGTCTGTGTAGTGCGTCACTGGCAGGCGACCACGTGGACAGACTGCCCAAACGACTGTCCTTTGGCCTGTTCGACGTCTGTCTAACGCTATTCTCCATGGTCACATATGTTGGGGACTTTGTCACGGATCTGTGGGTCAGCGGACATCACTACACGCAGGGCAGGGTGAGAGAACATGTGTGCAGCGCTGCTATTTGATGAGTAAGAATTTAGTAAGGCTTAACCAATACTTGAGGACCTCAACTTGGGGTAAAAGTTGTGACATTCTATCGGACGTAGCGTCCACATGCCACATCATGTTTCGAAGAAAACACTAAATGATGTGTAGCTACCGGAGGCGAGTGGTCTCACTCAATTCCTACCATTCTGCAGGTGGTGGCTTCGGTTCTAATGCTCTCTTTCGCTCTGGTTCCCTCCCTGATTCTGAACGCCCTGTCACTGGCCTTCTTTCTCGACTGCTCAGGAAGGCCCAAGCAGAAGGTTCGACAGGAGAAGAAGCAGCCGCCTCAACCCATTGATCAACTGAAGGACCAGTCGGCCTTTGAGAAGACCTGGTTCAGAGTGGCAGCAGCCGTCTTCCAATTGGGACCCTTAGTTTGGTGCGGTTCTGAATTGATTAGCGCTTCTGTGCACCAATGGAAGTTGGAGTTCATTACACATGCATTTTCTTACATGTAGACTGGATACTGTGCTTCAGGTACCTGGACTCCCTCCGATTCGGCTTCCGCTTCAACCGAATCGCCCACCGGAAAGGCCACTGTTGTTCTGGGAGGGCGAAGGAGTGCTATCAGCGCATGCTGGAGGCCGACAGGGAAGCCAGCCTTCTGAAGCTCTTCGAAGCCTTCCTCGAAAGCTGCCCCCAGCTCTTGATACAGAGCTACTATGTCATTGGAATGATCAAGAGTGGAGAGATCACCAGATTTGCAGGTGGGAACTGAGAAGACGCCGAGAGGTGGCTGAGCGACCTTGACGTTCTTTTGACGCGTTGTGCGGTGTTTGTATGTGTCGGTATTGCTGAGTAACCAATAATACCACTTGCACGAGGGTGTATCGTTTGAAATCGATTAGAATGCTCGTGCCTCATTCAGCTATTCTGAACGGTTTCTCCATCGGTTTCGGCCTCGTGTCCGTCGCCGTCGCCCTCGTGGTGCAGCACCGCTGTCTTAGACTCGCCAGGTATTGTTTCGTTGCACACGCAACGTCTATCATATTTGCTTCTTATTTGCTGCTAATATGATAAGAGTACGGTATCCTCTGCAGGCAGGACAAGCGCAACATGACCTGTCCGGGGCTCCTCTGCCAGTTCCTGTGGCGCCTTCTGACCCTTTCGTCGCGCGTCGCTTCTCTCGCCTTCTTCGCCTTCGCCTACAGCCACTGGCTACTCGCTTACGGCGTCGTCAGAGTGCTAGCCAACTTCCTCTACCTCTCCTGCTTTCAGAGCGTCGACCTGGGTGGGTGGGTGGCTGAATGGGTTACAGGGTGGGCCTAAGTAAAGTGTCAGTGTGAATATGACTAGAAGAGAATTTGGAACGACAGCTCTGCAGCCGACATTTGCATCGACCGTGTTACCAGAGTGATTTTGGGAAGTCCTTGGAAGGCGGCGATGGTTTGGGGAAATTCTGATTCTGGAGCACCCTGTAGTACTTCATCGCTGAAAGCGCAGGAACATTTCATTGTCAGGCGCTGGGAAGCCCCTGGAATTCAGCGTCCTCTTCCTGGCCTCTGTCGTCCACCTGTTCACTCCACTCACTCTGGCAGAGGGCAACACACTCTGGCACTATTTTGTCGTCTATTCCGTTGAGTTCTTTGAAAGTGTCGTCTTTTTGGGCGCCTGCTACTTCTCTATGCACTTCGAGTTCCCTCACTTCGGCGCGGTGTACTTAGTGGCACTGGCACTGTTCTGGGCGGGTATCGCGATTATGGTAGTGTACTACAGCCTGCTGCACCCCAACAGGCGCTCGAGCTACAGTAGGAAGCGCAAGCGCACCCTGCGACAATTCGCCTGTTCCGAGCGCCGAATCGTCGAGAGAAATCGCCATAGACTGGAGGTGCAAACGGAGGGCGCCAGTCCGTTGTGACCGCGAGATTCGTCTTAGCCACTTTCTACCAGGTTGCCATGCGAGTTTGACCCTGCGTGCTTTCCTTCCTTCCGCCCGTTCGCTTTACTACGTTTTGTGCAATGACCAATTGACTTTGCGGTGCTTTATGGTTTTGATCTCGCAGTGTTCGTTCGCGTCGTTCGTTTGAGAGTTTTGCAGTTGTCGCCGTCGCCTTTCTCTCTGTATCATCGCCCACACACCCTTCGATGTTGTGTTCTCTCCCTCTTTCTCTCCTCAACAACACTTCAATTCAATCGCTACCTCGCGCATACATACGTACACTCTGAATAGGCAACAACAAACGAATTTCGACTCGCTCAGACGCTTCTAAAACGGCCGTATTCACGAGTCTACAATGTCGCTCCCACTTCCTATGGCCCGCACCGGCAACAGAACAAAAACAAACACCGAATGTGCGTATCACAACACCCTGTAGAGCCACAAAGAATTCGGCTAGATACCAAAAGCGCGCGCGATTCCGAACGAATCGAGAGAAATAGACTCGCTACCGTATCCAGGCGCGTAGTTGGTGAATATCGCTCATGAGGATGTGGTGGTTGTCGTGTCGTCGTTGTCGTCGTCAGTGGCTTCGAGTAGTTTGTCGAGACTGCGAATGATCTGCGCGAAGCTGGGACGACGCTTGGGCCCCCAGGCCCAGCAGTGGGTCATCATCTCGTAGAGGGACTCTGGAAGGGCCACAAGCCAATAAAGTTTGTACAGGGTGGCGGTTTCACTACCTACACTCTCCATCCTATCTTGACCTATCCTACAGTACATTCCGTCCATTTGTTGTCGTTTAGAATCGATATTCTCAGTCCAATCGGCACATTCCGAGACAATTGACCTATCAGAAGTCGCACCAGAGCATCCGGGAGGCTTATCCAAGCGTCGGCCGGAGCGCAGGAACTCCTCGAGGTTGGCAGAAGGCACACTGGGATCGGTGTAGGGGTTGGCGCCCAGGGTTGCGATCTCCCACAGAACCACTCCGTAGGACCAGCTGCAAGCAAAACGACCACTATCCAAGCTACCGTAATCGTTGCCGAAAGCGACACTAGACGTACACGTCGCTCTTGGTGGTGTAGATGTCTTCAGCCATTGATTCAGGCGCCATCCACTTGACGGGTAGACTGCCTCCCGCGCTTCTCTTTCGGTAGTAGTCGTCGTCGGCGCCCAGACGGCGCGCCAGACCTATTGGACAGATAGAGATACGCCAAATCGACACAAGTCGAAAATGGTCGACTTCTTATACCAAAGTCGGTGATCTTGAGCGTCAGGTCTCTGGCCACGACGACGTTGCGCGCCGCCAGGTCGCGATGGACGATCTGCACGCACGAGAGAGCAGTGCGCACGCGATATGACAGTGACAGGGATGGGGGAATCGAATGACATATGGGTACTGTAGTATCCCCCACCCTCTTGGAGGCGACGTGCTCCATGCCGCAGGCGACTTCGCGTGCGAACTTGACCAGATCGCGCTGACTCCGAATGGGCGGCGCTTCAGAACCACCCCATCGACGCTGCTCTCGCTGCTGAAGGCGCGCGTTGCGACGCTCGAACTTGCGCTGCGGCAGCAGATAGCCTGCGCCACGGGAGACGGAGACTCGACGCGGCTCGGGGAACGGGGATCATATTTTCAAGTGTGATTGCAACTGCTCACCCGAAGAGGAGCTGCAGCACCTCGACCGGTCAACGGTGACCACTTTCAGTCCCTTCTCGACGTCTTCCCTGTAAGACACGAGCGTCGCTGCGCGTCTACAGTAAATAACCCGGCGACAATGGCAATGTCCCTCCACCCACCCTCCTTCGATCTCCTCCACGTCCTGTTCATCATCGTCCTCCGAAAAATCATCCTCATCTGAGGTGAAGTCCAGTTGACTTTCAGCGGAGGAGAAGGAGTCAAGAGCGCTGCGCAGTCGTCGTCGTCGTCGTCCAGTCTCCTGTGTGAGGGCGAGCTGTCGTCGCAGGAAGTCGCGCAGATTGCCCCTCTCGCACAGCTCCATCACTATCTTGAACTCTGGACCCAGGACGCAGTAGTGGACACGAACCACGTTGGGGTGGTCGCCTGCCGTGAGGGAGGAACCGCGTGCGCTTTCCAGTAGTGTAGTGAACGAACAGCACAACAACGACTGACAGCGACTGTGTATGAAGAACTCTTTGAGCAGGTCGAGGACGGCCTCCAGATGCCTGCGCTTTTCCTCTTCGCTCAGAGGCTCCCCCACCGACTTCCGCACCATCTTGACTGCGCTGAGAGAGACAAGAACAAGCATCCGTAATACCACATACATGTCTACAGAGCAGCCAGGACGCATAGCTGCCCCAGCACAGGTTCTACTGTACCTACCAAAGAAAGTGCCAGAGAGCACCCACCAGGGCTGGTAGTTGTGGTGTGGTGGTCGGCGGTGTCGACCACTCGCCCTCTGTAGACCTCTCCGAAATGGCCCGCTCCCAACAGCTCCCCCACCTCCAGTCTGTGTAACACAGCAGACACGTATGTACAGTAGGCCAGTGCGCGCTCTGACGCGCAGTGATAGACAACATATATGGCCGCTACCTCTTCTGGGCCGTGGGGAAGAGGAGGCTCTTAGGCAGATTCTCAATCGCTTCCACGATGATGTCGAACTCGTGCGTCGCCCTGCCCCTCTCCCCGTACAACAACAGCCTGTAGTACTCTGAAACAAAACGACGACTGCGTCCCTTGACGGCGATTGAGAGCGGGGGTAGGGAACGAGGAAGGGAGGGAGGGGGAGGGAGTGAGGTAGGGAGGGAAGCCGGGCAAAGACAGACCAGCGGGCGATCGTAGGGGGAAGAAGTAGGAGTGTCTGGGGACTTTCTTGACAACGTCAACGTCGCAGGCGAAGGGCCTCAGCTGAGAAGAGTCTCCCACGTAGCTGCCGTCGTCGTCGTTGTAGTAGTCGACGTCACCGCCCCACTGCCTGACGGACAGTTGGACGTGCTCGCGAGTCGACGTGACGCCG
The DNA here is from genome assembly GCA_030248115.1 of Linhomoeus sp. GSCO2_2. Lineage (NCBI taxonomy): Eukaryota > Metazoa > Nematoda > Chromadorea > Monhysterida > Linhomoeidae > Linhomoeus > Linhomoeus sp. GSCO2_2. The sequence continues at coordinate 2,729 of JASAMZ010007111.1, read as the reverse complement.
GCCAACTTCAGACTGCAACGCAGGCGATCGTACTCGCTTTACGATTCTTGGGCTCAAAACGAAACAGATGGGAGGCTATCGCAATAGCAACTTGCCACACCGTTGGTAGGCCAAGTAGCAGAGCGCCAGCAGAGCCACGAAGATGCCCAAGAGAAGGACGAGAACCATCCAAGAAATTACGGGTATACGGTCGTCCTCCGGCTCAGGTCCTGGGCGGAATAACGCACACATACACACCAATCACACACGACAACCGAAGAACAGGCGGAATGCGCTCTCACTCACTCTCAATGACGTCCAGTAAGGTGACGTCCCAACTGGAGCCATAGAAGTTGCCGGCGACGCAGAAGTATTGGCCGCTGTCGGAGACGGAGACGTTGAGAAGCGTCACGGAGAAGGGCGTCGTCGACTTGGCCGTGAAGTCCTTCCACTCGCGACGACTGCGCGCGTGGTAGAAGACGGCGTTCTAAAGCAGCAGAGAGTGTTACGCAAATGCAGAACAGTGCTCAGAGCTAGAATGGCGAATGAACGCACTTCGACGTCGCTCAAGTCCTCGATGTCAACGAGAGCGCTGCCGTTGACTCCAGTAGTGCCGTTGTCGACCAGCCGAATCCAGTGGATCTTCGGTATCAGGTAGGAGTAGACGTGGCACTTCAGCGTCACGTTCTCGCCTGAAGGCATCTCGTTATCGGTAAAACGCGCCACAGCGCAAACTACAGCAGAAGCACAGAACAATCTTCCCACCGACGAAGGCGGTGACGTTCTCGGAGGCGTGGACGATGGGGCGCGAGCGCATGGTCGGCAGCACTTTGGCTGTGAAGTCGCGGCTGGCCGAGCCCACTCTGTTGCGCGCCACGCATCTGTACCCACCGGCCTCCTCCATGCTGGGGTTCTTCACCACGAGCGCGTGCTCCCCGGGCGCAGAATAGAGGAGCTGAAAGCAGAGGAGGACGCAGCACATCACGCGAACCGGACAAGCGCCAAAGTCGGCTGCAGAGCGATTCGTGCGCTCGATTAGAGCGTCAGCGTCACCTGTGTAACCCTTGCACCTCGTATTTCACAAGCCGTTTCTTCTCATTACCTGAAAGCGGCGGTCTCGGCCTGCGACGATTTCCCTCTCGCCGAAGTACCACTTGACCTCTGGTTCGGGGAAGCCGCCGACGCGACAGACAAATCGAAACGATTCTCCGACTGGAACGGCCGTGAAATTGGATACGCCCTTGCCGTCGAGCAGAAAGTGAGGCTTCGTCTCATTCCTCACTTCTACTAAAAGACCGATCGACAGTGACAAGAAGACTCGAACGCAAAACAATGCAAGCGCGGAACGAACTTACTAGATGCTGTGTCGACACAAGCAGAGTATGCCAGAATCCATAACAGCATCATCACATAAAGCGTCATCTTATTTCACCACGTCTAACGACTTCGCTGTAAACTCGTCACTTTGTCTATAACCACGAAAGTCAGCACAGTTGCAATTCTCTTACTACGCTACCGTATTGTCTCACCACGAAATTATGGTAACCCTACAAATTCAAATGTACACTGGTTACGCGCGGTTACGCCACGAATGTGAAATTTCACAACGTTAGTTTCGCTTGCTAAAGAACTGTTTTCGCTGTGCTTCGCAGCAGTGAATCTTACGCTCACGTTTCACTATCAGTCTACAGTGAAGTTCGCAAACAGAAGCAGCGTTGCTTCTGGGCAAGTAGATGCAACAGATGCGTTGTTTCCACATATTTAAATCTTGACTTTACAGTAGCTTGCATTTTTAAATTTCAAAATGTTGCGTGATATAAATTTACTGTAGCATTTTGTATATTCAAATTTCAAATCTCGGCTTTTCCGTCAGTGTTGCGCCACCGCGACTTATCCAGTGAAAAGCGACGCCATGTTCTCAGGATAGTTTATTCACAGAATGAGATGTTATTGATTGTTGACAATCTGGCACGATGTAGCGGACCTACGCATACCTACACTGATTTCATGATTTCTACAGTCGAGCTATCCAAGCAATCTCACCAGAATATCAACGCGGTGTGCTGGGATTGGAAGCCTTGCAACTTCTATTTCAGTCCAAATACGGGCTTCATTATCATAGTCGCTGCCAAACTGAGATAGAGTGGGCCGATCACTCGCTAGGGCTGCCGTTCAGCCATCGTTCTTGACTGCTTCGCAAATCGTCGACCTCCGGTCGAGTTGCCGTCGAGCCGCGCAGTCGATTTCGCAGCGCCGCCTCCGTGATCTCCGTCACGTACTCCGGCAGACGTCGCTTCGGTCGTAGCCAGTGGGGTCGCTACCTCGCGCGTAAATACGTACAGTACGCGTATAGGCAACAACAACAAACGAAACGCTCAGACGATTCTAAAACGGTCGCTTTTACGAGTCTACAATGTCGCTCCCACTTCCTAAGGCCCGCACCGGCAACAGAACAAAAGCAAACACCGAATGTGCGCATCACAACACCCTGTACCACACCAAGAATCCGGCTGCATACCAAAACGCGCGCGCGCGATGCCGAACGAATCGAGAGAATAGCTACCGTATCCAGTGCGCGTATTTGGTGAATATCGTGCAGGAGGAGGAGGTGGTTGTCGTGTCGTCGTCGTCGTCAGTGGCCTCGTGTAGTTTGCCAAGACTGGAAGGATCTGAGGGAAGCTGGGACGACACTTGGCCTCCCAGGCCCAGCAGGCGGTCATTATCTCGTAGAGTGACTGGAAGGGCCACGG
>JASAMZ010007108.1:0-11931 GCA_030248115.1 Linhomoeus sp. GSCO2_2 | reverse complement strand
ACCTAGGCACTACAGGGCGGCTCAGCGTCGAAGCCGTGTGGCATAGGTATGTGGCGGCAGGAATCGTGATCCAAAGTAGCCTTCTCTCCCTGTGAGGCGGCGCATGGCGAATTTTCAAACTCGCTCCGTGTGCCACCTTCAAAATTTTGAATTTTTCGACGCCACTTGGCAGTAGGCATCACCCTTGGGTTGGGCAACTTTCTGTCAGACAGATTTTTGAATTTCGCTTTTGTTCGTTTTTTCGCCGCCCCTCAGGGCGGCGAGTATATATACGGACGCTATTGTCCGTTCGTCTGTGGGTGTCACAAAACTAGACATGACGGTTAGTGCCACCCGATGGAGTCGAATGCGCTGAGTAACGTGCCGTTGTCCGTTTCTGTTGCTAATTTCGCTATTTCGAGATATTTACAATTAAAATACGAAAATGTCAAAAATGACACTTTTATTTACAAGTCGTATCGGCAAAGTTTTTGATGAAATGAAAAGGGCATACTACGCGATGAATTTGTGACATAGTTTCGGATTTTGGAATTTACGAAATTAGGGATATTTTCAAGGTTTTTGTCAAAATTCCCAAATTTCGACAATTTCAAACGGCTTAAATTTCAAAACTTCTCTGCACGGATGTATCGAGCATAGTCTGCCAAGTATTTAACAAATAGTTTCAGCGAATATAATTAACCAAATTAGGGATATTTTCAAGGGTTTTGTCAAAATTCCCAAATTTCGACAATTTCAAACAGCTTAAACTTCAAAATTTCTTTTCACGGATGTGTCGAGCATAGTCTGCCAAGCATTTATCAAATAGTTTCAGATTTTATAATTAGCGAAATTAGGGTATTTTCAAGGGTATTGTCAAAATTCCCAAATTTCGACAAATTCATACAGCTTAAATTTCAAAACTTCTCTGCACGGATGTATCGGGCATAGTCTACCAAGTATTTATCAAATAGTTTCAGATTTTATGATTAATGAATTTAGGGATATTTTCAAGGTTTTTCTCAAAATTGCCAAATTTCGACAATTTCAAACAACTTAAAATTCAAAATATCTTTGCGTGGATGTATCGGGCGCAGTATGTCAAGTAATTATGAAGCAGTTTCAGATTTTAGAATTAACGAAATTAGGAATATTTTCAAGGTTTTTTTTCAAATATGGCAGATTTCGGCAGTTTCAAATAGCTAAAACTTAGAAATATTTTTCCATGGATGTGTCCGGCAACGTATGTTTTTGCCACCTATTCAATCGAAAACGAAACGCGGCAATTCTGTTCATTGTGCGGTTCTGCAATCTACAGCATCGGTACCGTAACCGTCCGCATTTGTGACCCAAAAGAAAAGGGCGTCGTCCCATTTAGACCCTCTTCATTCCAAAGTGAACCTGCGGCGAACATTCCTGATCCATCTATGGATCAGTACCCACCAATGCACCATAATATAGGCATCGAATGCCCAACAACGGCACAAACTTTCTTTGGAAACTCGAGGTAACTGCGGCGATACTCCCCAAAGAAATGCTCAAGTTTCTAATCTGACACAATATTGAATATACTCCTCAAATGCACGTAACACTATACAATGCCAATCAACCATCATCGGGTACCCAGTTTTTACTCTAAGCTTGTTTATGGACATTTTTGTAAAATGGCCGCCGGCGCCTAGTCGCCGAATAAGGACAGCTTTTGAATCTCGATGTCGGTGTGTGTACAGGGTGGAGGGCCGGTTCTTGCGGCGTTTAGTAGAGGACACTTTGGGCTTTCAATCGCTGCCGCGACCGACCCCCAATCGTTTCTCGTTGGCGAGATACGGCGCCTGAAAAGAAAAAAAGTTGGAAAAAATCGCTCGAAAAACGGGTTTCGGACAGAAGAGCGGCTTATTGCGCAAGAACGATACAAGATAGGAAGAAGTTATCTTAAACAAAGTTGTAGAGCCGACAACGGGCAATTCGCGAAAAGAAACCGCATCGCTCTAGCTGGTCCCAATCTCGAGATATAAGCCTTTGAAAATTGCGCCAAAAACGGCGAAATTTTCGATTTTCCGGTTTTTCGCCGAAAACTCAAAATTGTGACCCGCTAGAGTGAAAATAACGCCGGAATATGAAATTTCGACCTTTTTTACATATATGTCAAAAGGTCCAACAAAAAAATTCCTATCGGCGCGAAATCGGCGGGGGTGGCACATTTTTGCCCTCTCCAAAGTCAACTGCAGGCAATCAAGTGCGCCCCCCCCCCCCTGGTCGAGACCTATTCGTAGAGCCCAAGATCGTTTCTCTACGTCTTTCCAACGCCGGTTCTCTAGCTGCTACCGTTCCCGAGTAATAAGCCGAGAAGAGGACGACATGAACAAGATAGGGTAAAAATTCGGAGGTTTTCAAGCTATATCTCCAGAATGACGTGACCGATCGAGCTGATTTTTTTACACGTTTTATAACTTAGGACGAGACAACTTGTGTTAAAGTTTCAGCTCAATCGGTCAAGTATTGCCTAATGACCCCTAAGGAAGTGACTCTCTGGAGGGCGCACCTGCGGGGACCAAAGGGAAATGATGAGGGCACTGGCGTGCCCTCATCGATTGCCATCGACATAGTCTTCTGTGAACTGTCTACTGTATCGCGAATCACCTGATATCACCTGATTCTGGATCCGTCTGGCGATCTCTTTGTGCCGTGCGTCAGTCGAGTACGCGACCGTCCTAAATTGAAGTCTCCCTTTTTTCGCCGCGCCTCAGCGCGGCGAGGTGTATATATACGGATGACAATGTCTGTCTGTGTGTCTGTGTATCCGTGGCACCGAAGTAAAATATGTGACATATGTGGTCAAGTAGAGTCAAGGTCGCTGAGTAAGGATCCAATGTCCGTTTGTGTTGCTAATTTCGCATTTTCGAGATATTCGCAATACAAAAGAAATTTTTTGCAGATGTGGAATTTAATAGAAATATGCGATTATTTGTCAAAATTCCATAAATTGACACAAATAGAACGTCATTTATTGACGAATGTGAATGCAGAAACTGAAACGTCGTAAGCCAATAAGAATTTATGACATAATTTTTCAGTTTTGAAAAATTGCAATTTGGAGATATTTACAATTAAAATATGAAAATGTCAAAAATCGACTTTTTCGCCTGATGAGCTAGCGGCGAAATTTCTTCAGAAGTGGAAAGAGCATAGGCCGTGGACAATTTGTAATACAAAAGAAATTATTTCAAGTGTGGAATTTCATAGAAATACGCGATTATTTGTCAAAATTTCATAAATTGACAAAAATAGAACGTCATTTATTGACGAATGTGAATGCAGAAATTGAAAGGTCGTAAGCTAATAAGAATTTGTGACATGATTCTACAGTTTTGAAATATTGCAATTTAGAGATATTTACAATTAAAATGTAAAAATGTCGAAAATCGACTTTGTCGACTTTGTCGACTAGCGGCGAAATTTCTTCAGAAATGGAAAGAGCATAGACCGCGGATAATTTGTAACAAAAACAAAATTGTTTGCAATTGTGGAATTGTATAGAAATACGCCACAATTTGCCAAAATTCTACAAATTGACAAAAGCGTCATGACGTAGAAATACGCAACCAAGCGAAATTCCTGGTAGAGAACGACTGCACCAAACAGTTGGTAAGTTTTTTTGTTCGATGTGGCGCATTCCCACAGGTATAAAACGTCAGATCAACGGCGTCGTATCATGCCGATATCATATAGCGAACGCGGCGATATCACTGAGCTTCAGATCAGTTGCACAGACAACCGTATCGTGGTAATAGCTGCATTCAAATAGTTGTACGCGTTTTCAAGATACCTTCTCTAGATACGGCCCATTATGCAAATGAAACTCACTATACTCTTCACCAAGATTTGACAGACACTAAGTATAGGTTGAACTTTTTACACACACAGCTTGTTTCGCCGCGCCTCAGCGCGGCGAGGTGTATATATACGGATGACAATGTCTGTCTGTGTGTCCGTGGCACCGAAGTAAAATATGTGACATATGTGGTCAAGTAGAGTCAAGGTCGCTGAGTACGGATCCAATGTCCGTTTGTGTTGCTATTTTCGCATTTTCGAGATATTCGCAATTAAAATTCGAAAATGTCAAAAATCGACTTTTTCGTCTGACGCGCTAGCCGCGAAATTTCTTCAGAAATGGAAGGAGCATGGACCGCGAATAATTTGTAACACAAAAGAAATTTTTTGCAGATGTGGAATTCAATAGAAATATTCGATTATTTATCAAAACTGCATAAACTGACTAAAATGCAAAGTCATTTAATGACGAATGTGAATGCAGAAATGGAACGGTCGTATACCGATAAGAATTTGTGACATAGTTTTGAAGTTTTTAAAAAATGCAATTTCGACATATTTTCAATCAAAATATGAAAATGTTAAAATCGACTTTTTCACCTGATGAGCTAGCGGCGAAATTTCTTCAGAAGTGGAAAGAACATAGACCGAAGATAATTTGTAACACAAAAGAAATTTTTTGCAGATGTGGAATTTAATAGAAATATGCGATTATTTGTCAAAATTCCATAAATTGACACAAATAGAACGTCATTTATTGACCAATGTGAATGCAGAAACTGAAACGTTGTAAGCCAATAAGAATTTGTGACATGATTTTTCAGGTTTAAAAAATTGCAATTTCGACATATTTTCAATCAAAATATGAAAATGTCAAAATCGACTTTTTCACCTGATGAGCTAGCGGCGAAATTTCTTCAGAAGTGGAAAGAACATAGACCGAGGATAATTTGTAACACAAAAGAAATTTTTTGCAGATGTGGAATTTAATAGAAATATGTGATTATTTGTCAAAATTCCATAAACTGACACAAATAGAACGTCATTTATTGACCAATGTGAATGCAGAAACTGAAACGTCGTAAGCCAATAAGAATTTGTGACATGATTTTTCAGGTTTAACAAAATTGCAATTTGGAGATATTTACAATTAAAATATGAAAATGTCGAAAATCGACTTTTTCGCCTGATGAGCTAGCGGCGAAATTTCTTCAGAAGTGGAAAGAGCATAGGCCGTGGACAATTTGTAACACAAAAGAAATTTTTTCAAGTGTGGAATTTCATAGAAATACGCAATTATTTGTCAAAATTTCATAAATTGACAAAAATAGAACGTGATTTATTGACGAATGTGAATGCAGAAATTGAAAGGTCGTAAGCTAATAAGAATTTGTGACATGGTTCTACAGTTTTGAAATATTGCAATTTAGAGATATTTACAATTAAAATGTAAAAATGTCGAAAATCGACATTGTCGCCTGATGGACTAGCGGCGAAATTTCTTCAGAAATGAAAGAGCATTGACCGCGGATAATTTGTAACACAAACAAAATTGTCTGCAATTGTGGAATTGTATAGAAATACGCCACAATTTGCCAAAATTCTGCAAATTGACAAAAGCGTCATAACGCAGAAATACGCAACCAAACGAAATTCCTGGTAGAGAACGACTGCACCAAACAGTTGGCAAGTTTTTTTGTTCGATGTGGCGTATTCCCACAGGTTTAAAACTTCAGATCAACGGCGTCGTATCATGCCGATACCATATAGCGAACGCGGCGATATCACTGAGCTTTAGATCAGTTGTACAGACAACCGTATCGTGGTAATAGCTGCATTTTAATAGTGGTACACGTTTTCAAGATACCTTCTCTAGATACGGCTAATTATGCGAATGAAACTCACTATGCTCTTCACCAAGATTCGACAGACACAAAGTATAGGTTGAACTTTTTGGCACTCCGCCGCTTGAAAAGCGAAGGAGTGCTATAGGAGCGGTAAAGCCTACAGTTAGCATGTCCGGGGCTGGCGCTCGCTACGAAGCACTCAGGGAGCCAAATTTTTTTTTAAAAGATAGCTTATGACGACGCGCAGCGTGCTCGGGGGGTGAAAAAATTTCGGCGGTGGAAGAATTTTGCGAAAATTTAAAAATTCGAATTTTTGCTAAGTAAAAAAAAACAGGACGCCACAACTTTCGCAAAAGTGGCTCGAATTTGGTGATTTTTGGATATGTTGTAGGCCTTTGGGTCCTCTACCATTAATTTCAAACGCGGGCTCCCTAGGTGGTCCGACGCGGGAGTACGGTAGAAAATTCGAAATTTTTAATTTTTTTCCGACATTTAAAAAATCGTAACTCGAGTTTGCGACGGTGGATCCTCGCCAATTCAATTTCTGACCTGGACACTTATATTACCTTTCATTCGAGACCAAAACCGCCGAGATCGGTCTCGCCGTTCGGGAGATCCGCGGTGGCAAAAGTCCCGGGTCCCGAGCGGAAAATTGGGATTTTCGACTTTGAATGGATTTTTGGGCCGGAAAGCGTGCCTTTAGCGGCAAATTGGCCGTTGTATCGTGTTCCGCGTTAAAAGTTGGTACAAAAAAACTTGCCAACTGTTTGGGTGCAGTCGTTCTCTACCAGGAATTTCGTTTGGTTGCGTATTTTTGCGTTATGATGCTTTTGTCAATTTGCAGAATTTTGGCAAATTGTGGCGTATTTCTATACAATTCCACAATTGCAGACAATTTTGTTTGTGTTACAAATTATCCGCGGTCAATGCTCTTTCATTTCTGAAGAAATTTCGCCGCTAGTCCATCAGGCGACAATGTCGATTTTCGACATTTTTACATTTTAATTGTAAATATCTCTAAATTGCAATATTTCAAAACTGTAGAACCATGTCACAAATTCTTATTAGCTTACGACCTTTCAATTTCTGCATTCACATTCGTCAATAAATCACGTTCTAGTTTTGTCAATTTATGAAATTTTGACAAATAATTGCGTATTTCTATGAAATTCCACAATTGAAAAATTTTCTCTTTGTGTTACAAATTGTCCACGGCCTATGCTCTTTCCACTTCTGAAGAAATTTCGCCGCTAGCTCATCAGGCGAAAAAGTCGATTTTCTAAATTTTCATATTTTAATTGTAAATATCTCCAAATTGCAATTTTGTTAAACCTGAAAAATCATGTCACAAATTCTTATCGGCTTACGACGTTTCAGTTTCTGCATTCACATTGGTCAATAAATGACGTTCTATTTGTGTCAGTTTATGGAATTTTGACAAATAATCACATATTTCTCATTAAATTCCACATCTGCAAAAAATTTCTTTTGTGTTACAAATTATCCTCGGTCTATGTTCTTTCCACTTCTGAATAAATTTCGCCGCTAGCTCATCAGGTGAAAAAGTCGATTTTGACATTTTCATATTTTGATTGAAAATATGTCGAAATTGCAATTTTTTAAACCTGAAAAATCATGTCACAAATTCTTATTGGCTTACAACGTTTCAGTTTCTGCATTCACATTGGTCAATAAATGACGTTCTATTTGTGTCAATTTATGGAATTTTGACAAATAATCGCATATTTCTATTAAATTCCACATCTGCAAAAAATTTCTTTTGTGTTACAAATTATCTTCGGTCTATGTTCTTTCCACTTCTGAAGAAATTTCGCCGCTAGCTCATCAGGTGAAAAAGTCGATTTTAACATTTTCATATTTTGATTGAAAATATGTCGAAATTGCATTTTTTAAAAACTTCAAAACTATGTCACAAATTCTTATCGGTATACGACCGTTCCATTTCTGCATTCACATTCGTCATTAAATGACTTTGCATTTTAGTCAGTTTATGCAGTTTTGATAAATAATCGAATATTTCTATTGAATTCCACATCTGCAAAAAATTTCTTTTGTGTTACAAATTATTCGCGGTCCATGCTCCTTCCATTTCTGAAGAAATTTCGCGGCTAGCGCGTCAGACGAAAAAGTCGATTTTTGACATTTTCGAATTTTAATTGCGAATATCTCGAAAATGCGAAAATAGCAACACAAACGGACATTGGATCCGTACTCAGCGACCTTGACTCTACTTGACCACATATGTCACATATTTTACTTCGGTGCCACGGACACACAGACAGACATTGTCATCCGTATATATACACCTCGCCGCGCTGAGGCGCGGCGAAACAAGCTGTGTGTGTAAAAAGTTCAACCTATACTTTGTGTCTGTCAAATCTTGGTGAACAGTATAGTGAGTTTCATTTGCATAATGGGCCGTATCTAGAGAAGGTATCTTGAAAACGCGTACAACTATTTGAATGCAGCTATTACCACGATACGGTTGTCTTTGCAACTGATCTGAAGCTCAGTGATATCGCCGCGTTCGCTATATGATATCGGCATGATACGACGCCGTTGATCTGAGGTTTTATACCTGTGGGAATGCGCCACATCGAACAAAAAACTTACCAACTGTTTGGTGCGGTCTTTCTCTACCAGGAATTTCGCTTGGTTGCGTATTTCTACGTCATGACGCTTTTGTCAATTTGTAGAATTTTGGCAAATTGTGGCGTATTTCTATACAATTCCACAATTGCAAACAATTTTGTTTTTGTTACAAATTGTCCGCGGTCTATGCTCTTTCATTTTCTGAAGAAATTTCGCCGCTAGTCGACAAAGTCGACAAAGTCGATTTTCGACATTTTTACATTTTAATTGTAAATATCTCTAAATTGCAATATTTCAAAACTGTAGAATCATGTCACAAATTCTTATTAGCTTACGACCTTTAAATTTCTTCATTCACATTAGTCAATAAATGACGTTCTATTTTTGTCAATTTATGAAATTTTGACAAATAATCGCGTATTTCTATGAAATTCCACACTTGAAATAATTTCTTTTGTATTACAAATTGTCCACGGCCTATGCTTCTTCCACTTCTGAAGAAATTTCGCCGCTAGCTCATCAGGCGAAAAAGTCGATTTTTGACATTTTCATATTTTAATTGTAAATATCTCCAAATTGCAATTTTTCAAAACTGAAAAATTATGTCATAAATTCTTATTGGCTTACGACGTTTCAGTTTTCTGCATTCCACATTCGTCAATAAATGACGTTCTATTTGTGTCAATTTATGCAATTTTGACAAATAATCGCATATTTCTATTAAATTCCACATCTGCAAAAAATTTCTTTTGTATTGCGAATATCTCGAAAATGCGAAATTAGCAACACAAACGGACATTGGATCCTTACTCAGCGACCTTGACTCTACTTGACCACATATGTCACATATTTTACTTCGGTGCCACGGATACACAGAGACACAGACAGACATTGTCATCCGTATATATACACCTCGCCGCGCTGAGGCGCGGCGAAAAAGGGAGGACTTGAATTTAGGACGGTCGCGTACCCGACTGACGCACGGCACAAAGAGATCGCCAGACGGATCCAGAATCAGGTGATATCAGGTGATTCGCGATACAGAAGACAGTTCACAGAAGACTATGTCGTATGGCACCCCATGAAGGGCACGCCAGTGCCCTCATCATCTCCCTTTGGTCCCCGCAGGGGTGCCTCCAGAGAGTCACTTCCTTAGGGGTCATTAGGCAATACCTGACCGATTGAGCTGAAACTTTAACACAAAGTTGTCTCGTCCTAAGTTATAAAACGTGTAAAAAAATCAGCTCGATCGGTCACGCTCATTCTGGAGATATAGCTTGAAAACCTCCGAATTTTTACCCTATCTTGTTCATGTCGTCCTCTTCTCGGCTTATTACTCGGGAACGGTAGCAGCTAGAGAACCGGCGTTGGAAAGACGTAAAAAAATGAACTTGGGCTCTACGAATAGGTCTCGACCAGGGGCTTTAACGCACTTGATTGCCTGCAGTTGACTTTGGAGAGGGCAAACCCGTGCCACCCTCAGCCGATTTCGCGCCGATAGGAATTTTTTGTTGGACCTTTTGACATATATGTAGAAAAGGTCGAAATTTCAGTGTTCCGGCGTTATTTTCACTTAATGGGGTCACAATTTCGAGTTTTCGGCGAAAAACCGGCAAATCTGAAAAAAAAAATTTCGCCGTTTTTGGCGCAATTTTCAAAGGCTTATATCTCGAGATTGGGACCAGCTAGAGCGATGCGGTTTCTTTTCGCGAATTGCCCGTTGTCGGCTCTACAACTTTGTTTAAGATAACTTCTTCCTATCTTGTATCGTTCTTGCGCAATAAGCCGCTCTTCTGTCCGAAACCCGTTTTTCGAGCGATTTTTTCCAACTTTTTTTCTTTTCAGGCGCCGTATCTCGCCAATGAGAAACGATTGGGGGTCGGTCGCGGCAGCGATTGAAAGCCCAAAGTGTCCTCTACTAAACGCCGCAAGAACCCGCCCTCCACCCGGTAGCCTCACTGACATTGTGATGCAAAAGCTGTCCTTATTCGGCGACCAGGCGCCGGCGGCCATTTTACAAAAATGTCCATAAACAAGCTTAGAGTAAAAACTGGGTACCCGACTATGGTTGATTGGCATTGTATAGTGTTACGTGCATTTGAGGAGTATATTCAATATTGTGTCAGATTAGAAACAGAGCATTTCTTTGGGTATCGCCGCAGTTACCTCGAGTTTCCAAAGAAAGTTTGTGCCGTTGTTGGGCATTCGATGCCGTATATCATGGCGGCGGATTGGCTGGTACTGATCGATAGATGGATCAGGAATGTTTTCGCCGCAGGTTCACTTTGGAATGAAGAGGGTCTAAATGGGACGACGCCCTCTTCTTTTGGGTCACAAATGCGGACGGTTACGGTACCGATGCTGTAGATTGCAGAACCGCACAATGAACAGAATTGCCGCGTTTCGTTTTCGATTGAATAGGTGGCAAAAACATACGTTGCCGGACACATCCATGAAAAATATTTCTAAGTTTTAGCTATTTGAAACTGCCGAAATCTGCCATATTTGAAAAAAAACCTTGAAAATATTCCTAATTTTGTTACTTCTCTAAAATCTAAAACTGCTTCATAATTACTTGACATACTGCGCCCGATACATCCACGCAAAGATATTTTGAATTTCAAATTACTTCAATTGTTGCGAAATTTGGCAATTTTGAGAAAAACCTTGAAAGAGATCTGCAAATTCATTAATCATAAAAATTGAAACTATTTGATAAATACTTGGTAGACTATGCCCGATACATCCGTGCAGAGAAGTTTTGAAATTTAAGCTGTATGAATTTGTCGAAATTGGGAATTTTGACAAGACCCTTGAAAATACCCTAATTTCGCTAATTATAAAATCTGAAAACGATCTGATAAATGCTTGGCAGACTATGCTCGACACATCCGTGAAAAGAAATTTTGAAGTTTAAGCTGTTTGAAATTGTCGAAATTTGGGAATTTTGACAAAAACTTTTAAAATATCCCTAATTTGGTTAGGTTATATTCGCTGAAACTATTCGTCAACACCGCAAGACTATGCTCCAGACATCCGTGCAGAGAAGTTTTGAAATTTAGGCCGTTTGAAATTGTCGAAATTTGGGAATTTTGACAAAAACCTTGAAAATATCCCTAATTTCGTAAATTCCAAAATCCGAAACTATGTCACAAAATCATCGCGTAGTATGCCCTTTTTATTTTATCAAAAACTTTGCCGATACGACTTGTAAATAAAAGTGTCATTTTTGACATTTTCGTATTTTAATTGTAAATATCTCGAAATAGCGAAATTAGCAACAGAAACGGAATAATGCACGTTACTCAGCGCATTCGACTCCATCGGCTGGCACTAACCGTCATGTCTAGTTTTGTGACACCCACAGACGAACGGACAATAGCGTCCGTATATATACTCGCCGCCCTGAGGGGCGGCGAAAAAACGAACAAAAGCGAAATTCAAAAATCTGTCTGACAGAAAGTTGCCCAACCCAAGGGTGATGCCTACTGCCAAGTGGCGTCGAAAAATTCAAAATTTTGAAGGTGGCAACACGCAGCGAGTTTGAAAATTCGCCATGCGCCGCCTCACAGGGAGAGAAGGCTACTTTGGATCACGATTCCTGCCGCCACATACCTATGCCACACGGCTTCGACGCTGAGCCGCCCTGTAGTGCCTAGGT